>JASDQU011377423.1:5539-24170 GCA_032191745.1 Picea mariana | reverse complement strand
ACATTTAAGTGGGGTAAAAGGAGGTTGCCCCCTCAAAGAGGCTTATTATCTGAAATTATCTCTTTTTCAAGGCATTGAGTACTTTTTCTGAGGTTTTTCTATGCTATATTGATATTTGGTTCTTAACAGTGGCCATATCATTTTCTTGTCCCTATTCAAAGTTGCACCTACCCCATGTATCACACTTTGGTGGGTTATCTCCTGTAAAACCAGTCTGTCAGAAACAAAATTAGGGAGTAGGTGAGGGGATTTGGTGGACCCATAGACTCTAATGTATGTTCCATATTATTCCTACAATGTCATGGGATTTACCCGGCATGCAGGGGGAAGGAAAGCATAATAGAAGTTGAAAAAGAGGAATTAAAAACCTATCACAATTGTTTTGATACTTTGAATGATACTTATGTTCCCAAATAATTGTGTAGTAAACATGGATGGGAAGGTATCTTGTCTTCCAATATCAACCCATCTCTGAGTATGCATGAACCAAGCACATCATATCCTTTAGATATGAGGAAATATAAATTTTGGGATATTTCCCAATATCCATATGCTTTGTGACTAAGATTTTTTGGGCCAGAGTTGAAGATAGGATGTCAACCCAGTTGAATGAGGACCCAAAAGTGATCATGTAATGGATGAGAGGCACCCATGAAACTTTGAATTTCTGTGAATCTGGATCTCCATATATTCTGCAAATTATGGTTGCATTGTACTAGTATGGAAGCCTGAGCAATTTAATTGGGTAGTCCTTTGAATTCCTAGTTTTGAAATTTTTACCTGTGGCCCGCCAATTCTTCATAAGATCTCTAGGATTGTGTAGGAATTATTTCACTAATTCTTCATCCAGTACCATTTCCCCCTCAACCAAATGATAACATGTAGTGATCAATGAAGTCTAGAAGGAAGCAACAGGCCTACCTTGTGCATTGATTATTTTCCTATTATCTACGTGTGTGTGCTTGATAATCCAAGATATGGCCTCCACATAGGGGAACACTATCACATGGGATGCTATTTTGTGCAATCTAGACTTCTTGATAGCCTTGTATACACCAAATTATGGGTCCTTCTCTGGCAGTTGGGGGGAAGTTTTACTTGTGAACATTTGGTAAATATCTCCCCATCTGAAAGTTGTGTCTTTATCAATGATGCACTATGTATCACTATAGATAGGTCTTCGAGTGTCAATATCATCATCTTCTTCTTCTTCTCCATCGAGCAAGATCTTGATAATAGGGGTCTTATCATCTTTCTCGACCTTCCTCCTATAAGTAGACATGATAAACCTGGAAAAAACACATTTTATCATATAAAAATGATTTTTTAATTAATTCATATAACATTAAGTGATATATATATATATATATATATATATAGAAAATGCTTGGAAATCCCCTTATTACAAAAAATTTAGATATTTACATCCATGGGAGGAGCATCATTATTGTGGAGGCACTAGGAATGAGAAGAGTTGACATATTTATAACTAAATAATTAGTTATTATTCGAAGGGAAGGAACCCGAAACCCATGTAGTTATATATAAAGGGGGATTATCAGTTCATAATCACTACCAGTGAGTAAACCCATGAGCCAATAATACATTCATGCGTTACCAACCAAGAGGACACCAAACTGAGAGCCAATCTTCGTGGCAGTGATCCACAAACTATTTCAGGCAGACATGGCAATGGGGTTGTTTACCTTATCGCTTATAGTGTGTATCAAATGTTCGCGTGACTTGGGTATTTCAATGTGAAGGAAAGGTTTGAGTTTGTTAATATATCAGTGTAAAATGATGATCTTTCATTGATATGGATAGAAGATGATATTCTTACGTATTGCCAAGGTGTATGACTCTTGTGACGCAGCCATTTTAGTGGGATATGGGAATCCTTCACCCGTGTGTCGGCTGAAGAAGAGGACTTATAGCTCCCTTTTTGTTAAAGTACATACTTGTCATATTAGTGTAGAGTTCGTATCTATAATCCTATTGATTATCAAAATAATTTACACATTCCAATAAAGTATCTACAAATGAATGCATAAATGGAAATCTTGGAAGAACAATAATAATACTTTATTCAAATGTTTGTTAAATTTAAAGTCCCATCAAAATTTAGAAATTGATAGTTTAATTTTGATATTGAGTTGGCGGAATTAAAACTAAAACCTAATTGTGTGTTTATTAGACACCCAAAGTTTTATTATAGCTTGAGAGATCTTCATTTATTATTTGCAAGTTTTTTTATTTTAGGTTTATTAGACACCCAAAGTTTTATTATAACTTGAGAGATTTGCATTTATTATATGCAGGTTTTTTTATTTTAGGTTTATTAGACACCCACATTCTCATTATAGCTTAGAAGGTGGTGATGGGATCATCCACCCCCCAAAGTATAATACTATACTCTAGTTACCTTATAGCATGAAGGTCCCTCTCACCAAAATCAAATTCTTCCCCCACAACTTTTCCTCAAGACATATCACCACATTCCTCGAGAGCATGGTGTTTTCAAAATCTATTCCCTTGATCCGGATTTATGAGAGGAACGAAATGAAAACACAGATATATAATATTAACACATAAACATAGTGAATAATAACAAAGATACAATAAAACTTTACTTTTATTAAATAAGAAATATGTTAAAACTGTAAAATGTAGACTGAAACAAGCTTGCTAGAATGGTGGTAGCTTATCTCTAAGAAGAGATGTGACGGCTATGATCATTTGCAAGAAGATGAGTACAATGAGGCTCTAAAGGCCTTTTTACATCAAACATGAATTCCAAAACCCTAGACATCCAAAAACCTAACCCTAGGAGATGAAGCGCCAAAAGTCATGTGGGCCCTGTTGGGGTAAGTTGGTACATCAACTTCCCGGGGTCATAACTTTTGAATATGATCTTTGTTTTAGGTGCACGATATCCCATTGGAAAGCTCTATTCGAGGACTACATATTATTCCATAAAAATCTAACTCTATCCACATTTTGACTCTGGAGGGCCTCAAAACGACCCCAGAATTTTAGGACCCAAAAAGCTAGAAAAAACTACCAAGATGAAAACTGAAACTGCCAAGATGAAATCTGTATGTGAGTTGGTTGGAATAGGTGGATGGCGACTAGTATCCACCTGGATAAATCATCCCCCCTTTGAAATAAATGGTCTCCATTACATTGATTTCCCCCATCATATGAGGAAATTTCTGCTGAATTTGGCCCTGGGTGAGCCACTTGCCTTGGTCCAGAAGTTGCCTTGCTTTGACAACACGATAAAGTTGGAAATTTTATGGTGAGTTACCTTGACCTATGTGTCCATGATATGATCATTGGATTCTCATTACATGCAGTCAGGGTTGAGCTCTATTGGTGTCAATTGTTCTGCTACCTATTAGGTGTCTAATAATGGTGGAAAGTATGGTCGAAGGAGGTCCACATTAAACATTGGGTGCAAGTCAAGGAAGGGGGGAATGTTAAGATCAAAATAATTTTCACCCATAGCCTTGGTGATGGTATAAGGTCCATAGCGGAGTGGACGAATATTCCGATGGGGTCCTATAAGTCATTATTTTTGCAAGTTCAAACAAACTTTATCTCCCACCTAAAACTTGTGTGGCACCCGATGTTGATCATGGTGTTGCTTGTACTTGGCATTGGACTTCTACAAAATATCTTGAACTTGTTGGTCGATGTGCTAGATTCGTTTAATGAACTGGGTGGCTTTGTCAGCTTTGGTTTATGCATGGGATGATTATTCTTGTGTGGATGCAAGGGGTAGTGCAACATCCATGTGACCCAATGGTTGAAATCTCAACCCCACCGGAAAGGGGATGTGGTCAGTTGAGCTATGTATGGATATGTTGTAATTGTAGTGAACATAGGGAATACTCTCATCCCATGTGCGCAGATGCTTGGAATTCTAAATGTGAAAAATATGCAATATTATCCAATTGACAACCTTGGTTTGGCCATTTGTTTGGGGGTGGAAGGACATGGATTTGGTGAGCTTGGTGTCTAGTTGTGACCAGAGGCTCGACTAGAATGTACTGAGGAACCGGTTATCCCGATCAGAGATGATGGTTTTTGGTATCCCAAAATGTACCCACACATTTTCGAAGAAGATATTGGCAGTGGCCTCTGTTGTGATTATCTTCTTGTAGACGACCAGAATCACCACCTTGGAAAATCATCCAGCAACCACGAAAATATAGTAATTTCCCTGCTTGGTTTAAGAAAGGCCCAACATGTAATCCATCAAGATGGATTCCCATGGCCTGTCAGGAGTAGGCGGAGGGGTGTGCATTCCTTTTTTCTTAATGGTTGGTTTGGCAATGGTGCAAGCCATGTAGGACCTGATATACTTGTTGACATCTTGTCGAAGTTTTGACAAATAGAAATGTTGTTGCAGCACTGTCATTGTCTTCTCTATGTCGAAGTGTCTTGCCACCCAACTGTAGTGATATTTCCAAATCAACTTTGTGCACTCCCTTGATGGAGCACAAAGATGGCCCATATGGCACAATAACGCATTATGTAGATGAAAATCAGTGACAGTTGTGTTTGTGCCCAGCATCTAGTAGGTAGTGGTGAAGTCGGGATAACGCTCATAGAGTTGGGGACATCAGGAGGTCTCATGTCCATAGAAGTGTAGCACCGTGGTTAGTGCGACAATTGGAGGTCAGATGAGGCAGTCATCGACGCGATTGGTACTCCCTGTCTTATACTTTATGTTGATATTGAACTTCTAAAAGTATGTGGACCACTTCTGATGGCAGTCATTATGAAATTTTTCTTGTGTCTGCATGAACTGTAGAGGATTATGATCATTTTGGATGACTGTCTCCTTCCTAAGAATGTAATGCCTCCACTGGCGGCAAGCTTATACAATGGAGTACATCTCTTTGTGGTAAGTTGGGTACTTATGGACCGTATCTAATAGTTTCTCACTATGATAGGCCACGGGATGTCCATGCTGAGTGAGAATTGCACCCACAACATAGTATGAAGCATTTGTCTCAATCTCAAATGGTTGTTGCAGGCCAAGTAATGAGAGCATCGAGCTAAGCACAAGAATTACTTCAAATCATCGAACACTTTCTATTGCGAATGGCCCCACGTGATTTTTTCATTACCACCACCCATGCTCACTTGGCTAAGGGCCCATGCAATGTGGAAGAATCCCAAAACAAACCTGCGATAGAAATTGGCAAGGCCTAAGAAGATCCAGATCTCAATGAGTGTGGTCAGGGCTGGCCAGTCATGGATGACCTGGATTTGGATGGATCGACATCCACCCCATGCTCATTCATAATGTAGCCTAGGTATTGTACCATGATCATGCCAAAGGAGCATTTTTCCAAATTTGCATATAGCTTGTGTTTCCGTAAAGTGTGTAGAACCTGTTGAATGTGATATAAGTGTTCTTCCTAATTCTTAATGAAGATGAGGATGTCATCCAAATAGACTACCACAAAAGAATTGGTGAAAGGCCATAAGATATCATCCTCATGAAATTTGTTGTGGAATTTTTCAAGCCAAACGAAATGATGAACCATTCAAAACTACCTTCTTTGGACTTGAAGGCAATCTTCCATACATCGGTCTACTCTATTGGAACCTGGTGGTAGTTGGTCTTCGGATCAATCTTACTAAAGTATTTGGCCCCCTTGATCTAGTCAAGGAGAATGTCAATTTGGGGAATTGGGTACCAGTTCTTAGCTGTGATTTTATTTAGAACCTGGTAATCAATGCAAAGTCACCATGACCCGTATTTATTATGCATAAGCACGATTAGGCTTCCACAAGGTGATGAGCTTGAGAGAATGTGCCCCTTTTCGAGTAGCTCTTGGATCCAGCGCTTAATTTCCTCATTTTCTAACAAAGAGTGGTGATAGACTGGCCCATTCGGTAGTGGTGCATCAAGGGTCAGATCGATTGATTTTTTGACCTGACAATGCAGAGGTACCCTAGTGGGTGAGGATAATATGTCTTTGTATTCTTCTACAACCTTATCCACTTTCTTATAGTACATGAATAGACTTGTCATGAAGGCCATGTATTTGGCTACAACCTTCCACTCACTCTGAGCGCAAATCATGAAGAATACAAACTTCCCGGTCTCAAAGATGACTTTCCTGCATTACTTGGAAGAGATCAAGGAAATGGTGGTAGATGGGACTACCTCTGGTATCTTATATAATCTCTTGTCCAAAGTAATAATAACACTACGAGGCGTAGACTCATATACAACATGGCTTTTCCATAAATAAGGTTGGCCCAAAAGAACATCACAAACTTCAAGGGGGACGACATCACACAATACCTCGTCTTTGAAGGGTTTGTTGTCGTAGGCCAGGCGGCACTATTGGTTGACGTAGTGATCGCTTCCTTGGCAAAGCCACTCGATGGTGTACAACTATGGGCATGGTGACGTCGGTAGATCCAACCACTTGACGACCTCTACTGAGATGAGGTTCTTTTGGCTACCACTATCAACGATGACGTGCATCAAAGTACCCTTCACCCACATTTGTGAATGAAAGAGACGCTCACCTTCCTCTATTTCATCAGGTTCATCGAGATGGACCTTGGTGGAAGTAGCAACGGTGGTAGTGGATTTTGCATCAATAATCCATCTCCCTTTTTCTAGTTCTAACTCTAAGTTGGATCTTGCATCTGATTTAGAGGCTTTCACCTTGGCCACCAATGAATTTTTTGAGCGGCATTCAGCGGTGTTATGCCAGGGGCTCTTATGGAACTCGCACCATTTCCTAGTGTCTTTCTTTTTCTTCCCATTGTCCTTCTATGTTTGTGGTTTGGACTGGTTGTCCTGAGGCTACCCATCCCTGCTTCTACTGTGAGGGTTTTGCATACCCAAACCATCGCATCTTTTGTTTAAGCTTTTGCTCAATTTTGACAACATGTCGATAGGTCGCTCCCAGGGATGAAAAGTCCAGAAACTCCATTTTTTTCTGGATTTATCTAAGCAAACCATCGCAGTACTTGAGAACCATATGTCGCTTAGATTCTTTGATACCTAGCTTGGTGCGCAAGGTGTGGAAGACATTGGTAAACTCTAGCATTGTTTGGTCCCTTTCCTATCATAGTGTGGTCACTTTTGTATATAAGTTGCCATAACTTAAATAGGGTAGTATTGTTCCTTAATAGCATCCCTGAAGGAACCCCAAGTGGGTGCAACTACAAACAATGTAGATCCTTGTGTTTTATTTTTCTCACAGAAAGTCTCCCACCAACCTTTGACATGGGGGGCGGCCTTGAGGAGTGCAAATGTAATATTTTCTCTATCGTAAAAGTTGTGGATAGAAAACTACCCTTATAGAAGGTTTAACCATTTATCTACAGACTCTGCATCAATTTGATCTTCAAATATAGGAATAACAAAATTGATTTGTACCTTGAAGGGGGTGGCGCCTCCATTTGAGGTAGATGCATCTCTTTTCGAAAGTCGTTGAACGATTTGTGCAAATTTTTCTATCATCTCATTCCTCTGTCTCTCGAGGGATACCTTGAGAAACATTTTGAAAGGATCTCATGTCCTGTCGTATTTCTTTTCCCCACCATGGAAGGTTTCTTGGGCATGCATGAGTAGTTTTCCTCAAGAGAAACAAGTTTGAGACCCAACTATCTATACCCTGACCTCCTTAGGGACATGCAAAAAAAAATTAAAAGGATAAGACCCCTCTAATACCACTGATCTATATTTATGAGCAGAACAAAATGAAAACACAGATATATAATATTAACACAGAGACAAATTGAATAATAACACAGATATAGTAATCATTGACTTCTATTAAATAAGAAATATGTTGAAACTATAAAATGTAAACTAAAACAAGCTTGCTAGAATGGTGTTGGCACAGGGGCAGACCCAGGGTTCAATGCTACAACAACGCACCAACAAAACCCTAACTACCGGCCCTTTCAACAACACCTGCAAAGCAGATGAGTCTCACTCGAGGTAGAGGCAGGGGTGGTTGCAGGACTCAAGTGTCTGCAACCTTAGCTGGGACATGGATCTATGATTGTAATACTTAATAGAGCACTTAGCACCGATAATTCATCAATATTCAACCACTATTTACTCCGCGGATAAAACAAAGCATGGCATCATTCATTCAGATCTGATGTATCTAAGCACTTATCATAGAGAGGTATATTAGATCTAGCAGATTCAAGCACTAAACAAATTCACATAGGTCAGATCTAGCATCAATATACATTATTAGCATAAACATATCTATCTATCTATATCAAAGCACTTAGCAAGTAAAGACATAAACACATCAAGACATTGCACAAATCAGAGCAACACAACAGATACGTGGTTCACCCCCACCCTGGGGATATGTCTACCAACTCTTCTTCTTTATTATCTTTTTCAAGCTTCTTACAGGCACATAGCATCAAAATCCTACTCCGCAGAAGACGGGAGATTTTCACGCACTCCGCCAGATCCTCCTTCTTTGAGCTAGGGTACAGCACCAGGCCTTTTTACAATTACTTTCACATAACTCTACCAGTCTCACACAGTATGCACAAAGAATCTACAATCCATACGTAGCACTTAGCCCAATATCACACAGATATATCCCAAACATCACATAGATGCCCCTCCTTACCTTGCCTAGACATATATTTATACTTTACAAAATAGTCCTAAACATGGGTAAACCCATGGGCCAACATCCCATACCCGTTACATAATCCCAAATCCCAAAAGGGACCCAGAAAGGGCTGCTATGATGAAGTCAAAATCGTCGAAGGTGAGGACAGTCTACATCTTGTTCATGGTGGCTTTCGATTTCTTCCAAGAAGAAGGTTTAGAGGGGGAAACCTTCCTCTTCTTTGAGGGGTCAACCTCATCTCTAGGCGGTGTTACTGTGCTAGGATTTTGTTCAGCTTCTACTTCGTCACCACCCCCTCAGTCAGGTGACACTGAAGGAGTCTTCCCTGAGGTGTTGCTTAAGTTTTGGACCTCCTTAGTCTTCTTATTCCTGCTGGTAACAGGTGTATTTTGTTCTTTATGAGTGTCCTCTAGGCTGTCAAGATTAGATATCTCTGCGGGGTTGGCGGGGATAAGGAGGTCAATGGACCATTCCTTAGTGATTTCCTCAAGGTATTCTTCTGTAAGCTTATAATATGACTAGATCTTCTCTTTATGTTCATCTGCTCGTGTTGTAATGTAGATAAAGTGTCGATTTGCGTTGAACTTCATTAGGGTTCAGAACCTCTGTAAGTTGTTCGGAGTCATGTGAGGCTCGGCTTTAATGGCTCAGTTTAGTTGGAGGTAGTATGTATGAAACACAGCATTCGACTGCCACTATTTTTTCATATCAGTTGAACACCACAGGGTAGCGAACTTTGCGACAAGCGGTTCAAACGGCTCGATGTCTGGGAAGGTCACTCCTTCTGACATCTCCTAGGAAACCAATGCAATGAGGACCAAGAGCCAGCTGAAATGAAATTTATAACCCTGGTCCTTTGCTTCTCAGCAATCTAGTTCCAGTTGGTTAACTAGGTACTTCACCTAGTTCATCTGTAGGCCTTCTGTGCACTTCCCTGCGAGGTCAATGACAAAGTCAGTGACCTGCGTAGGTCGGTTCTTCCTTACTAACTTTCTAGATATCAGTTGACATGCTAGGCGCACTACACCACTCTGAATGGAAGCTACCTTGTAGCCTCTTGTTCCCTTCTCAACGTTGCCATATGTATCCATGATCTTCTGTGCTAGTGTGCGATATGCAGCTTTTCCTAGATAAAAGTCCTACGGGTCGGGTCCTTGCATACTCAGTCCTGTGATCCTTTGGATCAGCATTGGGTTAACTGTAATGTGGTGATATAGATATAAGTAGCTGCCATGGTAACACAACAGTAGCATCTTGACACAGGCATTGACTTCCTGGTGTCTTCTAAAGTGTGGGATCTTCATGACATTCAACAGGGTGGACTGTGCGAGGTTCATCGTCCACGACTGAGGGATGATCTTCGAGTTCTTCCCTTTTTTTCTAATTAGGTACTTGTATGGGGCGAGCATACCATATATCTTGTGATCTCCAAGGTTGAATTTGTTGAACTTCAATGTTGTGATCTTATCTTGCTCTGCTCGAACTGTGTGTATCCCCTTCAGGAGGTACGCAGTGACCATGGTGTACTCGAAATCTCTTGGCACACTATCATGATTCACTGCGCCAGCCAGGGGAGGGATATAATCGGAAAATATGGATGGAATTAACTTTGTGTTGGCTAGGTTGTCTCTGTGCTTGGTTCTCTTCTCTACTGTTGGTCAGGATGGACCCGATCCGCGAGCAATCGACGGAGAGGCTTGTAGTCCTCTTGTTGATGAAGCTTGTATACCTGCAGACATTGACATGACTCTTTCAATCATGAGATCGATCAGAACTTCTTCGACAACTTTCTCTGCGGTGCTGAACTCTTCGGACATACACGCTTAGGGTTGGAAATCTCGGGTTCAGGGAGTAACTTAGACACTGCAACAGGATAGAGGGAAATAATGCAATGATCACTGTATAAAATCAATGAGTCTATGGGCTCAGATTCATGGTTAGAAAAAGTGTTCTTGGTGCATGGTGCAACAGGATAAATAGATAACTTGACAACGGATCTCTTGCAACGGGCGAGAAGCCTTCATTAACTCTATTATGTCCATTAAGGCACAGTTCAATGTTCTGGTGGCGAACCATAAATTCCTTTCTACCCATTCGCGGGGTTGGTCGAATGGTTATATTGGTCCTAACGGCTATATTGCTTCGCCGTGGCGAAGTGCCATGTGACGTTGTTCTATTATCCCGACGAAGCTCTAATTTTGCAAATTTTCCTTCTGTGAAGTTCCCTCTGGAACCTTCTGTAACTTTTTTTACCTTAGCTCTCTTCTTACTTAGTTTTCTATCTTTCTTCCCAGTGAGCTTCATCTCGGTATTCCTTTTTCCATTATGATTCTTATCTTCTTTTGGCATAGTTACTTCGCATTGTTGAGATTCTTTCCTAATATTCGAGGGTGATACTTCTTCTTTAGATGGAATAGGTACTTCAATCTTCTATGGGTCTTCTAGTGTTCTTGCAACTTCGACATCTGGGTCTCTGGTTTTAAATAGCTTCAATCTGTTCTTCTATTCTTCAATCAAGTGTGTGATCCTTCTAGTCATAAAATATTTTAACTCTTACTTCTTCTTCTTCTTGCCTTCTGGTCTGATCTCTTTCAATCCAAGGTTTTCCTAGTAACATGGTAAATAGGGCATTGTTCTCAATAAATTTAATGATCTCAAAATGTTCCTCTATTGAAGTTCCATTGGCATTCATAGATATCTGGGTGAGCTTTCCACATAGGTTTATCATCTTTCCTCTAAATATCTCTATTCCTCCCAATGAAGGAGTCATAGAAGGTTTCCCTAAAAGTTCCCAAGTTCTTTCCATCATGATATTCACCTGTGTTTTGTCATCTAGAATACAGTCAATGTCGAAGTCTCTTATTCTTTCTTCAAGGCATTCTTTTTCTTTGAAGGTCTTTGATAAGATGCCATGTCAGTGATCATTTAGGGTTTCTTTTGTCTGTAGCAATACTTTCTCTGATTCTTTCTGGGTTTCTGCCATAATCGTAATTTCTGGATCTTCCTTAGGGTTTTCTTGTCTCATATTCATTCCTTCAAGCTTAGAAATCATTCTAGGGAAATACAATACTTCATGGTCCATAGCTTTGCAACAA
This sequence comes from Picea mariana, assembly GCA_032191745.1. Taxonomy (NCBI): domain Eukaryota; kingdom Viridiplantae; phylum Streptophyta; class Pinopsida; order Pinales; family Pinaceae; genus Picea; species Picea mariana. Next base: position 12,421 of record JASDQU011377423.1, on the reverse strand, counting down.
AGACAACTAGATCTTCTCCCATGGCATTCCTTAGCAAGATGTCCTAGTTTTCTGCAACTGTAACAGAGGGTTAATACTCTCTTTCTTTTAAATGATTCCCAGCTCTTTATGTATTGCGCGCTAGGATCATAGTAGCTAACCTGCAAACATTTCTTTCCAGGATCCTTCATCCACTTGTTAGTTCAAACAATTTTTCTATGCATAGGTATAACATATCTTTCACTATTCTTATCAGATCTACACATATCAAACCTTCTTTCATCTATTAGTGCCCTAGTTTTCAAGCTAGGACAGAATCTATCACACATACCTAGATCCATACTGTTGAAACAAAAATTTCCACTTATCTTACTTCTACAGAACACAAAGATTTTAGATCTAAAACGTTTACCTTTATCAGAGCATAGAGCTTGTAGATCTTACCTCTTTTCTTCATATCTGACCTCTTTTCTTCAGATCATGATTCTTTCTTTAGCACAGATATTTATAAATCAAGTAGAATACTGTGCACTAAAACGACGAATCTATGCACAGATCTTTCATGGTTTTAGGACGGATCTTTGCACAAAGCTTCTTCTTCCTCAGTTCCCAGCAATCACAGTTTCAGGTCGGATCTTTGCACAAAGCTTATTCTTCCTTAGTTTCCAGCAATCACAGTTTCAGGTCAGATATTTGCACAAAGCTTCTTCTTCCTCAGTTCTAAGCAATCACAGTTTTAGGTCCCAGCAACGGAACCATTTTTTGGCATAGGGGCAGACCCAGGGTTACCCACACCAACAAAACCCTAACTACCGGCCCTTTCGGCAACACCTATGAAGCATATGAAGTCTCACCCAAGGTAGAGGCAGGGGTGGTTGCAAGACTCGGGTGTCTGCAACCTTAGCTGGGACACAAATCTGTGAATTTAATACTTAACAGAGCACTTAACACCGACAGTTCATCAATATTCAACCACTATTTACTCTGTGGATAAAACAGAGCATCACATCATTCATTCAAATCTGATGTATCTAAGCACTTATCATAGAGAGGTAGATTAGATCTAGCAGATTCAAGCACTAAGCACATTCACATAGGTCAGATATAGCATCCATATACATTAGTATCATAAACAAATCTATCTATTTATATCAAAGCACTTAGCAAGTAAAGACATAAACAAATCAAGACATTGCACAAAGTAGAGCAACATAGCATATACGTGGTTCACCCCCGCCATGGGGATACGTCCACCAACTCTTCTTCTTTATTATCTTTTTCAATCTTCTTATAGGCACATAGCATCAAAATATTACTCCGCAGAAGACAGGAGATCTGCGTGCACTCTGCCAGATCCTCCTTCTTCGAGCTAGGGTATAGAGCCAAGCCTTCTTACAATTACTTGCACGTAACTCTGCAAGTCTCACACAGTATGCACAAAGCATATACAATCCATACATATCACTTATCCAAATATCACACAGATATATCCCTAACATCACATAGATGCCCCTCCTTACCTTGCTTAGACATCTATTTATAATTTACAAAATAGGCATAAACATGGGTAAACCCATGGGTCGACATCCCATACCCRTTACAYAATCCCAAATCCCAAAAAGGACCCAAAAAGGGCCGAGATCCCATGATCTCTGCTTCATCTTGCGCTCTGCCTTCGACAKGTTGTCGAAGTTCCAAAATAGGTCAAACTTGACCAAGGATCTCCCAAAACGTGGTCAAGGGCCAACAAATGGTGGAAGCTTATCTTTGATGAGAGATGCGATGACTACACTCATTTGCAAGAATATGGGTACAATGAGGCTCCAAAGACCTTTTTACAACAAACATGAATGCAAAAATCCTAGACATCTAAAAACCTAACCCTAGGAGATGAAGCACCAAAAGTCATGTGGGCCCCATTGGGGTAAGTTGGTACATCAACTTCTCGGGGTTGTAACTTTTGCATATGATCTATGTTTTAGGTGCACGATAGCCCATTGGAAAGGTGTATCCGAGGACTAGACATTATGTTGTCACACTCTAACTCTATCTACATTATGACTCTAGCAGGCCCAAAAAACGTTGTTTAGGGCCTCAAAACAACCCCGGAAGTTGTGGACCCGAAAAGATAGAAAAAAACTACCAAGATGAAAACTAAAATTGCCAAGATGAAATCTATTTGTGATCTAGTTGGAATAGGTGGGTGGCCACCGATATCCACCTGGATCATCCCTAGAGCCTAAGATTGAGCACCATTTTGTGTCCAGATTATTCCTACTACATGATCAAATGAAAGTTATTTTGTCTCTTTAGAGACCCACTTAGTTCTCTCTAAACATTCATGAGATATGAGGACCAAATATGCTTAGCCTTCTTGGCCTAGTGGATGTTTCACCTTTTCCAACAACTTACCAAAGGTCAGTTCCTAGACCCATATGCACCAAGTTAATTACCTCTTACTTCCAACACTCTAACACTTATAGGAAGAGACCCCATGCCCAACATTCAAGCTCACTTAACATACCCACAAGATGTTATAGGCCTAATAAATCCCATGTCCTCACGTCCATCACACATTTACTTTCGTTGTTTAATGTTAGAATCACTTCTCTAAAGAAACATGTATATCCAAAAGAACATCCTTCTTCTTGATCTTATTCAATGCTCCCTGTCTCATTACACTGATGCTTTCTAATTATTTTTTATTTTTATTTCTTTCAGGTTATTTTTCTCTTTTATGTATTTTTTGGGTGTGCTTTCACCTTCCCTTATCATCTTTACATGTTATATATTTTTAGTATTATAATCCAACTTTTATCTTCTTTTTTTTMTTTTTWTTTTTTTGACAAGGACGAGTATATTTATATTAGAAAAAAGGCTATGACTATATCCTATAGATATGTAATACAAATTTTATGGAGTTTAGACCAAGTCCATTCCTAAAAACTAGTGAAAAAATTCCATTTTTTCCTTAAATTATTTCCTATTCTATGACTTATGTTACAAAATGGCTTGACTATTTCCTTACATACTGCTGCAAAAGTAGTATAAAATGACATTGCATAGATTACTAGAGTAAGAAATTAAAATGTTAGGCACCAAGGGGAAAATTCTACCATCTTCTTTTCGTTGGAAGTATTCCAACATTTCCATATCCAACCATGATTTTCTTGCGAGGAGGAGTGATTTCTACTTCATCTGCTTTTGGTGCCTCATCCTTCATTATTTGTTTGGTTCCATGTCCCATCGTGCTTGCAGATAACTGTGCACCATCACCATATTTAGAGCTAAGGATTTGAATGGTTTTCTCCATTTCACACTACTTTTGTTGAGTAGAGTGCATGAAGGCCTCAACATCCATCATGTTCCTATATTTTTCCATATTCTCTACCATCCATTTTTCATTTTAGTCTTCTTATAATTGATGTCTCTTGATAGATGAGTGGTAAATTTTCCCTTGGGTCTCCTGCATTTCCCCCTCAAATAATTGAATCCCTCTCTTAACTTGCACTAATTTATGGATGATGCAACAACAATGGAAAATATCCATTGGAAACACATAGAGGGGGTTTACTACCATAATTGTTCTACCAATACGATGAAACATGGGCTGTCCTTGGAACCTTTCTTCCCTATCCAAATTGCGAATGAGGTTGGTCCTAGATAAGAGGTGTTTATATGAAATACTATATTGTGGTCTTTAAGACAACATCACGAGGATAAATCCCCTTGTGTTTTTAAAGAGGTGATACTCCTCTATTTCAAATAACATACAAGAATAGACAAATCCCTAAGAAAGGACCAAGCTTATTCTTGAACATGCAAAGAATACCTGAGAAAGGACCAAGTATCTTACATAAAGAAAATATTTACACTATATTACAAGATTTGTAAACCAACATTATTTACGCTATATTACAATGTTTCGATCACAACATTCAACAAAGTAAGACACGATATTTAGCATTGAAAAGGAAAATATGGACCGCATAAGGCAAAGAACTTTAAATGATCATTTCATTAGATGAAAAAAATATTTTGATAGACACACAATTGAAATCTCATGCTTAAAACTTAAATTTTGAGAGATTAATAATTTTATATCCCGAATATTTCTCTAGGAACCTAAAACTTATAGGTGTATTTACAAAATAAACAATAATATTTGATACTTCAGTAAAATTAAAATGTGTTTGTCCTTCAAATAGGACTAGGATGGGGCTCCCATGGACCACAACATGAAGAGAGACCTAGAAGACAAAATAAAACATTCAAGGGTCGGCCTTTGCTTTCATGGATTCTATGAATAGAAAAGGAAGAATGACAATTGACTAAGGAAGAAAAAGGTGGTGAAAGAAAGAATGGGGTGATTACCAGACTTACTGTGATGGAAATTTTGAACCTTCATTTTCTAGTTGTGGGATATTTTATAGGTTGTAGTTTTTGTTGTTTTTGTGCTAGAGGTGTAATAACTGATGTAACTGCTTATTTTTTATCTGTCTCAGTTATCTTAACTAACGCCTTTTTTAACCATTATTCTATATACTCCCTCATTGGAGCAACTGTTATTTCATACTTGGTCTTAGTTTTGAATAACTCGCTCTCCAATTCTCTCAAATAAATGCTTAATTTATGGAGAGTGTCCTCAACATCATTGTTCTTATTTACATACCAGACAAACCACCTTTCTATTTCATCTTCAAAGAATTCAATTGAATAGCTAAATTAATTGGCCCATGCAACTTTTAATGCTTTCAATTGTTATAATAGTTGACCCTTTTAAAAAATTATTGTATCGATTATTAAATGTGGTCCATCTAACTCTTTGGTCAAATCAAAAAGTTTCAAAAATATGTCACCCCTTCTAATGTTAATAGTATCACACTCAGTTAGCAACTCTCTTAGGAATTTTATTCTCTTTATCCAACAAGCATTAACCTATTTCATGTGAACCTTGGAAAAAAGGTTTTGTTCTCTTTTGTTTGACTTGTTCAAGCTTGAAACCTTCTGTAGTGTACCTTTTTCACTACCGAGGCTTTCAAACCTCTCCTAACCAGTCTGTACACGGACTTTTACATAACTCATACTGGATCTATATAACCACATGCATTCAAGAAAAATAATACATTTAACTCAGAGTAAAACATATGAATTACTGCTATATTCAACAAGCATTTAGCCTTATCATTTAATTCATATACATAGCAGAAAACATGATACATAAACAGTTCATTCATGCAAAACATGATCAAGGCATAATTCGGATACTTATCTTTTAACAGCTACAGAAATCACCAACCAAGTGCAGGCCTTCCACGAACCTCCCAGCCTTAGACCACACTGTTCATCGGCTCAACAGTGGGTCACCCCCGAGCCGGGACCGAGCTCCACCCCAAGGCAAGGAATCCTAGGCTAGGCTGAGGTTACAAGGAAACAGCACAGAAATATCTGGAAAGGTTCTTCCCAAAGATGTCATCTTACGCCCACTACTACCAGACTCTCATTCCCCACATGTTTGTTTCACTCGGGAGTATACACCTTCACACGCACAATCCATCAGTGCTAACCTCCTCTCTGGGTCTCGGCAACAGGCTGGATCAGGAAGTCTCATAGTCTGAAGCAGGTGTTGAATACTTTCTGGAAGAAACCGCTTCCCAGCAAACTCTTTCACCTGGAAAGAGTCACTCACAGGCCAACAAGCCTCACGCAGTCCAGTACTGCGTGGCCACAACAACCCACGGGTAAAATAGATAAAGGCTTCCCAAACCGGTTCATCAATCACAGGATGATCTCATGGTCATGTTTTCGGAATAGGGACACCACGCACAGGTTAGCTCAGCTTTTCCTGAACAAACAACGATTCTTCCACTCGAGTCCAACACAGGGTTCCTGTTCAGGAAATGCGCTCCCAAGTTTTATTAGAACCAGACACAGACTCCACAGTTCTGTATAGGGGTGTACACGGATTCTTCAGGACAAACACGGGTTTTCTTTTCTATATCAAAATTACACGAGGGTCTCTTGCAGACTGGCCCTTACGGCTCTCGCTCCGGGTAGTCGGGTCGACTGGAGGAGAAGCCCTTCCCACGGCTCGTCCCATCCTTTTAGTTCATGCTCCAGGGTTGACACTTGTCACCCATGGGACTGCATGTGTTCACCAGCACGCGTTCCTCCCACCACTTGGGAAATCACGTGGCCTTCCAAAAGGACTTAGGATAAAAACATATGATGCACATGGCTTTTGAAATAATATTAAAATATTATTTACAGGTTTAATCCCCCCCTAGGCTTAGCCCCTAGTCTCAACACTCAGCCCCTTTCCCACCTTCCAGCCCCTAGTTTCTTGCCCACTCTGTGGATGCTCAGTCCCCCTTCACTCATTCATCTTGGTCGGTCTGCACCTGGCGGTGTTTATATTTTATTAAATATTCTGCATACATACAAGTACAACAACAGGCTCCTGGCCTTCAAACACTTAGGCTTCCTGGCCTAACAACCACATAAGCCTTCCAGCTTATACAAAACTTGGCTCACCAGCCTATAGAAAACATTTACAATTCATTGCATATATCATGATCTGTAACGGGGCTTGGCCTTGGGGACACTACAATCCCCCTCCCCTTATTTTTGCACTGTCCTCAGTGCAACTTACACTGCATCTATGTGTCCTTCAAAATTTTCAAAAAGATGCGGGTACTCTGCCCGCATAACTTCTTCATGCTCCCATGTCGCATCCTCAGGACCGTACCATGTCCACTGGACCTTTACAAGCCCTATAGCTCGATTCTAAAGCTGCTTTCTTTTCCTGTCCAATATGCGCACAGGATGCACTTGCAGGACACCTTCTGGTTCCACCTGAATCACAGTCCAATCGATAACATGATTAGCATCAGGTACATATTT
>JASDQU011377422.1:34771-52950 GCA_032191745.1 Picea mariana | reverse complement strand
GAATGAGTGTGGAGCTCTTTTTCCCAAAACATCCCTTTCAAAAAACTCATTAGTTAGCAATCACCATTTACTCATTACTTATTATTGTTATTTATAACTAGTTAAATGTGAGCATATATCATCAAAAAAACATCATCACAAGGAACACTTGATGTATGTACATTTTTCTTTTTATTATGGACTTCAATCCTTGGGTTATCAACAATAACTTAATAGAGTACAACTCTACAAGAGCACGAGCTCTATAATGCAAGACTCAACTTACACACTCAACACCAACTGAGATGAGGCAACAATCCTCAACATATGTCAATCTGTCAACAAGTACGCGACCTGTCTATAGTTCATCACGCATATGTACGTGCCCTACCAGTAGTGCATCTCGCGTATGTATGCACTAGAGCTCACTGCAGCCTACATATTCTTTTAGAAACCAGGGTTTCTGAAACTTCATCTTTCTGGCCCTTCAGACTCTTTCTCTCCTATCACATCCACTTCTGATCTTGTCATTGTACTATCTGAACCATAACCAATATCAACACATCTATGTTCTTCCACAACAAACTCATGCTCCTCAACCATACAATATGAATTCTACTCATCATGTATAAACAACCAATATACTATAGCAATCATATCAATATTGAATCATAAGAGTGCTTCTCACTCTTTCAGCCAACACAAACCACATCACAACAACCATACCAAGAATTCCTTAGGCATTCATTACACAATAAGAAAGAGTATCCATCAAGACAACAATGTAATCATACCAGAGTTTCTATGGTAGATCTAAGCCCATAGAATGCATATCTGGAACCTGCTTCAATCTTCAAGAACCTGTCATCAACTTACATACAATCCTTCATGACTTTATCCATTGTATGCACCCTGTCCTCATTCATCCCATGTATGTACGCGCCCTGACTCACTACAACCTGCACATACCTCAGAAGCTAGGGTTTCTGAAATTCTGAGACTTTTTCCATCATGATCTTAGACTTGCCAAAACTTTGATGCATCCATGAGATCCTCTAGATCTCCTCTCTTTTAGAATAGATCTTCAACACATTCTCAAGAGATACACAAGAGATACACACAAGATCTCTTTCACAAGACACCCTTGCCTCTTATTTATACTCTCCAAGTAGCTTCCTTAGAATCATCTTCTAGGTCACTTAAACCACTTCTATGTCACTTAACCCATTTATAGGTCACTTAACTTATTTCTAGGCCACTTAACCTATTTCTAGGTCACTTAACCTATTTTAAGGTTAACCACTTTCCATAATTAGAAAGTTCTCCATTTGTTTATCATTTAAATATTACTCCTGTTGGAACTCTATATAATAGGGGAGTCAGTGTTCTGACTAATATCTATCTTCTTCAAGCATTATGCTGTTTCTCACCATGCACAACGGTGTAAAAGCGACAGAAATTTCTCAAATCACCTCAAATGTTATTACACCAGAGTTCTTTTTTTCGGTGGTTAAGGAGTAGATTTTCACGTTATGTTAGCTACTGAAAGTGAGATCTTTCGGTCGCTTAGAGCCCATTTTTTGTGTAACTCTAACCACCGAAAGCCTGTAGCTAGGTTAAAAAAAAAAATGTCGACCCAAGGCCAAGCTCAACACCAAGAGCTGTTATTCATATCTTGACCCATGCATCTGCATCAACAACAACACAAGTCATTTTTCAAAGCAAACAACATACAACGCTCCAGCTCCACGCAACCTGTCACACAACAACACAACACCTGTCACGGGTTAGCACAATGTACAACGCTCCAGCTCCATGCAACCTATCACACAACACATGTCAGGGGTTAGCACGCAACATCATGCAACCCACAAGACACGGATTACAACAACAAACATGCAAGCCAATGCCCAAATGAAAGATGCCAAGCAACAAGACAATAAAAACCTGAGATCAAATCCAGAGGTGTCAAACAAGCATCGAGTTACTCAAGTGGTAAAGAAGGGCAGGTATTAAAGCTCCCAGTTATGAATCCAATAAAGTGTCCAAGAGCCCACGGGTCCAAAATTCATGTCAAGCGCCAAGGGAGATCCCAGCATCCAAATTCAAAGTGCCAAGGGACAGGCTCACAAATGAATGCCATCGAATTCACATTTGTGCCACATTAATATCGATGGCACATCATCAAATCAAATGGAATGTCTCAAATGGAATATTTAGAGCAGGTCATGATGGAAGAATGGCATTCTCGACCATTTGTTCCATATTCTGGTTACAAAAATCTTTTTCAAGAGATCGACGGTTATCTTAAGAATAACAAGAAGAATGAAGTTTCTCAACCACTTCTAGACAGGTTTGATGCAAAGTGATTTGGAAAAGGGGGAAGAAGTTGCCAGAAGAGTTTTGAGAAGCTAGCTGAAGATCAAAGCCCTTGTTTTCAGGGCACCTAGCTACTAAAAACTTGGTCAAATAGAAAAGAAAAATATCGAGCCTCTCAAAAATTTTCTCTCGTATCAATCTTTCCAGTTTTTAGGCATTTGAGTCATCATGGCATAGGTGGCAGCCAAATCAAATTCAGATTTCATGACATAGAATTATTAGGCAAAGTGCAGCTCGAATTCTAAATAACCATAATTTGAAATCATCTGTGGGAAGTTTGAGGGTCTTCATGTCGATCTTAGACTACACCAACAAGAGCAGGTTTTCTCTTTACATTAATTTGGATGCTCCAATATTGAGATTGCCATTTCAAAAAGCAGAGTGTCCTGGAACTGGCAGTCAACTTTTAGAATATTTTGGTCATTTGTTGTTCAAGGTGAGTGGTCTATTGTTGCAGAGATACTTTGAGGTAACACCTTCTTTGTTTGCTGTGAGTTTAAAAGAGAGAGGGGAGTATCTATAGGTGTCTCTTTTAGTTGACAAAATACTTGCTTGACCTCAAGATATCATGAAGACTAGCGAAGGGAATGCTAACCTGTCAATGTGTTGTCCAACATTCGAATGGAAAAAGACTTAAGCTTCCTGTTGGAGAGAGGCACATAGCTAAGGAGACAGAACTTCATTGAAGGAGAAAAGGAACAAATCAATATTCTAGCTGAGAAGGATGTTGAAGCACAACAAGATACAACAACAATAGAACAAAGCAGAAAGCAATTGGAAGCTTTAAGGAAAGAAAGCAATGCTACCAAGTATCTGGAGGCTAAGTTGGATGCTACTATGACTGCTGTGGAAAATTTAGAAGAGGAGATAATTTTGGCAAAAGAATCCTAGTCCAAGGTTGCCAAAGCAGTTTCTAATGCTAATGATATACTAGCTAAGGTAAAATCTGAGATTGAGAAAGTAAAACATGCAGCTATTGGCAAGCTTCATTATGATGGATCATATAACAATCTGGAAGAGGTACATGCAGATGTCCTTGATGTGGCAGAGCATCCTTGTTTTGAGGCATATTTTCAAATGCAGCTGGCAGTCAAGACCCAAATTCCGCCAAAACAAATGAGGCAGATCCAAAATCTGAGGCCAACAAAATGACAGGTGGAAACAAAATCAGTCTTATCCCTTATACTTAGATATCCTTAACAGCTCGAGGATAAGAGAAGAATACAAACGGAAACTCAAATTCATCCAATATAACTAGCAATAAATTTCTCAAGTGACAGCTTAGCATTTGTTGAGGTGTCTTTAAGCATTTTGAGGAAGAAGATCAGTGGATATAGAGTGGTTACAGAGTAGTTCCAGATCTTATGGAGTTTGTTTTCATTATCTATAACAATTCGGAGACAATTTACAGATGTCGCTTTAATTTGTTAATTGTTTTCTATTTTTGGAATGAAGTAAAGATCCCAAACTCCCAGCATTTAAAACATCAGCCAAAATATAGGAACAGATTCACTTTTGTAGGCTAGAGGAGTTCGACTCATAGGGATCTAATGTGGCAGTAAACTGATATATTTTGGAGATAATTTACAGGTGTCATGCATGATTGTAACTTATTTCTATTTTTAGAAAGCAAAGATAGACCTCGAGTCTTGGGAAGGCTAAGGAAATTTTTCTTATTTATGCATATGTAAAAGATGAAAGGAGAGTCCAACCTGTGTGAAGTTTTTCCCTTTTGGCTGGACTGTGGGCCTTGTTACTCCAGGAGGTTTTCTGTCTGTAATATTCAAATGACTGAACAGTAATAGAGAAAATGATTTACAGGATTATTGTGTAGCAGCATTGGTAGCGTTCCTCTTTTGTGTTAAGTGTTTTCTTCCAGTTATCATGCCATTTGTTTTCAATTTCCTATTATCGAATGATAGTAATAGAGCAAAATTTATTGGTGAATACTCTACATCTGATTTTTTGGTAATCTTTATGTTTTCTTCTAAAGCTCAGTTTATGAATACTTAATTGCTCATTTGCTCAGTTTTCCTCCCCCATTTCTTCCTCAATCGACACCATTCAAGCTTAAGATGATCCAACAATTGTTACTATCTTTCCTTGTGGAGACATTTACCTCTAGATCTGATTTGATCATTATCTTATAAACAGACCCCATAGCCCAATGGCGATCTAAGACACTCGTCAACCACATCCTCATCTAAATATTTCAAAAAATCCAACCCCATACTTTCATAGCTAGCCTAACATCCATCCCATACAAACCAAGTTAAATTGAAAAGAGAGAGCCCTCTGTGAGTCTTAGAGGGCTAGATCCAAGATTCCAAGTGGTTCGAAGTTGCCTCTGTGACTGCCTCCGCAGCCTTGGGCAAATTACAGGGTGTTAACATTTTGGTGACTCCGCTGGGGAGCGAGCTTTCGGGTTCTCCAGAAAATATATCAAGTTCAGATTTGACTTCTGATGGTGAACAGAAGCCAAACACAGGAAGGCTGTACCATTCACCTAGAGACTCCATTGTTCAAGATCCCTAGCTTCAAAGTTCGCAAGCGACTTCACTGCTGAAGAATCCATATTTCAAAGCCTTGATGATGTTTCAAGATGACGGGGTATGTGGCAAATCCTATATCTTTTGAATCCATAGAAGAATTCAGGGGTAAGTTAGCAAAATTTCACATTGACGAAGAATTTTTAACAACTGTGTTTCGTATTTTGGAATCGAGCAAATTGTCTTCTAAAAGTAAATTTTTTTTCTTGAGCTAGTTATTGAAAAGTTCGAAAATGATATTGAACTTTTGGATTCTCAAATTCAGTCATATAATTTCCTAGATCTCAAAGAATTCTTGGAAAATCTTCCTTCTCCAAAGCAAGAGGAAATCGTACTACCTGTTGATTTGCAGATTGATGATGGTTATGTTTTCAAGTATAAGGCTGAAGTTGTAGATGCATGGTTTAATTTTGAAGATGCAACTGATCAACTAGTCATTGAAGATCTAGAGGCAAATATCATGCATCATGTTTTAATTGATCCTATAGCGGATTACATGGAGATTCATGTGAGCTTGAGTTTTCAGACCTGTTTTCTCTATAAGGACCAAAAATGTCAACAACTGCCATTTCATATTATGAGGACACATAATCAAGGTATACTTAGGATTTCACCGACAAGCAGTCAAGTTGCCCATTTGTTTTTGCAGCTACTGGACTGGCTTCATTGGCATTTCTGTATTACTTGATTCAGCAAAATTATGAGGTAGATTAGGGTAGGTAGATGGGTGCAAATAAGTTCAGTACTTTGAGCATTTTTTTAGTTTCAGTTTCAGATTGCTTTTCAGTTTTTCAGTTCAAGTGTGATCCAGACTTCAGTTTGTAGAGAGTTTTGGTTTCAGTTCCCAGAGTTCAGCGGTTCTAGACATCTCCTTCAGAGCTATCTTCCCCAGGTGGAGCCTATGTTGGAACCCTATATAATAGGGGAGTCAGTGTTCTGACTAATATCTGTCTTCTTTAGGCATTATGTTGTTGCTCACAATGCACAACAACAGTGTAAAAGCAACAGAAATTTCTCAAATCACCTCAAATGTTATTACACCAGAGTTTTTGTTTTCAGTGGCTAAGGAGTAGATTTTCACGTTATGTTAGCTACCGAAAGTGAGATCTTTCGGTTGCTTAGAGCCCATTTTTTGTGTACCTCTAACCACCAAAAGCCTGTAGCTAGTTTAAAAAAAAAATTGTCGACCCAAGGCCAAGCTCAACACTGAGAGCTATTATTCATATCTTGACCCACGCATCTGCATCAACAACAACATAAGTCATTTTCCAAAGAAAAAAACATACAACGCTCCAGCTCCATGCAAACTATCACACAACAACACAACACCTGTCACGGGTTAGCGCAACGTACAACGCTCCAGCTCCATGCATCCTGTCACACAACACATGTCAGGGGTTAGCACGCAACATCATGCAACCCACAAGACATGGGTTACAACAACAAACATGCAAGCCAATGCCCAAATGCAAGACGCCAAGCACCAGGACAATAAAAACCCGAGAACAAATCTAGAGGTGTCAAACAAGCATCGGGTTACTCAAGTGGTAAAGAAGGGTAGGTATTAAAGCTCACAGTTATGAATCCAATAAAGCGTCCAAGAGACCACGGGTCCAACATTCATGTCAAGCACCAAGGGAGATCCCAGCATCCAAATTCAAAGTGCAAAGGGACAGGCTCACAAATGAATGCCATTGAATTCACATTTGTGCCACATTAATATCGATGGCACATCATCAAATCAAATGGAATGTCTCAAATGGAATATTTAGAGAAGGTCATGATGGAAGAATGGAATTCTCAAGCATTTGTTCCATATTCTAGTTACAAAACTATTTTTCAAGAGATCGACGGTTATCTTAAGAATAACAAGAAGAATGAAGTTTCTCAACCAGTTCTAGACAGGTTTGATGCAAAGTGATTTGGAAAAGGGGGAAGAAGTTGCCAGAAGAGTTTTGAGAAGCTAGTTGAAGATCAAAGCCCTTGTTTTCAGGGCACCTGGCTATTAAAAACTTGGTCAAATAGAAAATCAAAATATCAAGCCTCTCAAAAATTTGCTCTCGTATCAATCTTTCCATTTTTTAGGCATTTGAGTCATCATGTCACATGTGGTAGCCAAATCAAATTCAGATTTCATGACATAGAATTATTAGGCAAAGTGCAGCTCGAATTCTAAATAACCATAATTTGAAATCACCTGTGGGAAGTTTGAGGGTCTTCATGTCGATCTTAGACTACACCACCAAGAGCAGGTTTTCTCTTTACTTTAATTTGGATGCTCCAATATTGAGATTGCCATTTCAGAAAGTAGAGTGTCGTGGAAATGGCAGTCAACTTTTAGCAGATTTTGGTCATTTTTTGTTCATGGTCAGTGGTCTATTGTTGCAGAGATACTTTGAGGTAACACCTTCTCTGTTTGTTGTGAGTTTAAAAGAGAGAGTAGAGTATCTATAGATGTCTCTTTCAGTTGACAAAATACTTGCTCAACCTCGAGATATCATTAATACTAGCGAAGGGAATGTTAACCTGTCAATGTTTTTTCCACCATTCGAATGGAAAAAGACTTAAGCTTCCTATTGGAGAGAGGAGCATAGCTAAGGAGACAGAACTTCATTGAAGCAGAAAAGGAATGAATCAATATTCTAGCTGAGAAGGATGCTGAAGCACAACAAGCTACAACAACAATAGAACAAAGCAAAAAGCAATTGGAGGCTTTAAGGCAAGAAAGCAATGCTACCAAGTATCTGGAGGCTAAGTTGGCTGCTACTATGACTGTTGTGGAAAATTTAGAAAAGGAGATAATTTTGGCAAAAGAATCCCAGTCCAAGGTTGCCAAAGTAGTTTCTAATGCTAATGATATACTAGCTAAGGTAAAATCTGAGAATGAGAAAGTAAAACATGCAGCTATTGGCAAACTTCGTTATGATGGATCATATAACAATCTGGAAGAGGTACATGCAAATGTCCTTGATGTGGCAGAGCATCCTTGTTTTGAGGCATCTTTTCAAATGAAATTGGCAGTCAAGACCCAAATTCCGCCAAAACAAATGAGGCAGATCTAGAATCCGAGGCCAGCAAAATGACAGGTGGAAACAGAATCAGTCTTATCCCTTGTTCTTAGATATCTTTAACAGCTCGAGGATAAAAGAAGAATACAAACAGAAACTCAAATTCATCCAATATAACTAGCAGTAAATTTCTCAAGTGATAGCTTAGCATTTGGTGAGGTGTATTTCATCATTTTGAGGAAGAAGATCAGTGGATACAGAGTGGTTACAGAGAAATTCCAGATATTAAGGAGCTTTTTCTCATTAGCTATAACAATTCGGAGACAATTTATAGATGTCGCTTTAATTTGTTAATTGTTTTCTATTTTTGGAATGAAGTAAATATCCCAAACTCCCAGCATTTAAAACATCAGCCAAAAGATAGGAACAGATCCACTTTTGTAGGCTAGAGGAGTTCGACTCATAGGGATCTAATGTGGCAGTAAACTGATATATTTTGGAGATAATTTATAGGTGTCATGCATGATTGTAACTGCTTTCTATTTTTAGAAAGCAGAGATAGACCTGGAGTCTTGCGAAGGCTGAAGCAATTTTTCTTATTTATGCATATGTAAAAGATGAAAGGAGAGTTCGACCTATGTGAAGTTTTTCCCTTTTGGCTGGACTATGGGCCTTGCTACTCCAGGAGGTTTTCTGTCTGTAATATTCAAATGAATGAACGGTAATAGAGAAAATGATTTACATGATTCTTGTATAACAGCGTTGGTGGTGTTCCTCTTTTGTGTTAAGTGTTTTCTTCCAGTTATCATGCCATTTGTTTTCAATTTCCTATTATCGAATGATAGTAATAGAGAAGAATTTATTGGTGAATACTCTACATCTGATCCTTTGGTAATCTTTATGTTTTCTTCTAAAGCTCAGTTTATGAATTCTTAACTTCTCATTTGCTCAGTTTTCCTCCCCCATTTTTTCCTCAATCGACACCATTCAAGCTTAAGACGATCCAACAATTGTTACTATCTTGCCCTGTGGAGACATTTACCTATAGATCTGATTTGATCATTATCTTATAAACAGACCCCATAGCCCAATGGCGATCTGAGACACTCGTCAACCACATCCTCATCTAAATATTTCAAAAACCCCAACCCCATACTTTCATAGCTAGCCTAACATCCATCCCATACAAACCAAGTTAAGTCGAAAAGAGAGAGCCCTCTTTGAGTCTTGGAGGGATAGATCCAAGATTCCAAGTGTTTCGAGGTTGCCTCTGTGACTTCCTCCGCAGCCTTGGGCAATTAACAGAGTGTTAACATTTTGGCGACTTCGTTGGTGAGCGAGCTTTTGAGTTCTCCAGAAAATATATCAAGTTCAGATTTGACTTCTGATGGTGAATAGAAGCCAAACATAGGAAGGCTATACCATTCACTTGGCGACTCCATTGTTCAAGATCCCGAGCTTCCAAGTTCACAAGCAACTTCACTGCTGAAGAATCCATATTTCAAAGCCTTGATGATGTTTCAAGATGATGGGGTATGTGGCAAATCCTATATCTTGTGAAGCCATAGAAGAATTCAGGGGTAAGTTAGCATAATTTCACATTGACGAAGACTTTTTAACAATTGTGTTTCGTATTTTGGAATCGAGCAAATTTTCTTCTAAAAGTAATTTTTTTTTTCTTGAGCTAGTTATTGAAAAGTTCGAAAATGATATTGAACTTTTGGATTCTCAAATTCAAACATATAATTTCCTAGATCTCAAAGAATTCTTGGAAAATCTTCCTTCTCCAAAGCAAGAGGAAATCGTACTACCTGTTGATTTGCAGATTGATGATGGTTATGTTTTCAAGTATAAGGCTGAAGTTGTAGATGCATGGTTTAATTTTGAAGATGCAACTGATCAACTAGTCATTGAAGATCTAGAGGCAAATATCATGCATCATTTTTTAATTGATCTTATAGCGGATTACATGGAGATTAATGTGAGCTTGAGTTTTCAGACCCATTTTCTCTATAAGGACCAAAAATGTCAACAACTGCCATTTCATATTATGAGGACACATAATCAAGGTATACTTAGGATTTCACTGACAAGCAGTTAAGTTGTCCATTTGTTTTTGCAGCTACTGGACTGGCTTCATTGGCATTTTTGTATTACCTGATTCAGCAAAATTATGAGGTAGATTAGGGTAGGTAGATGGGTGCAAATAAGTTTAGTACTCTGAGCATTTTTCTAGTTTTAGTTTCAGATTGCTTTTCAGTTTTTCAGTTCAAGTGTGATCCAGACTTCAGTTTGCGGAGAGTTTTGGTTTCAGTTCCCAGAGTTCAATGGTTCTAGACATCTCCTTCGAAGCTATCTTCCCCAGGTGGAGCCTATGTTGGAACCCTATATAATAGGGGAGTCAGTGTTCTGACTAATATCTATCTTCTTTAGGCATTATGCTATTGCTCACGACGCACAACAACGGTGTAAAAGCGACAGAAATTTCTCAAATCACCTCAAATGTTATTACACTAGAGTTTTTGTTTTCAGTGGTTAAGGAGTATATTTTCACATTATGTTAGCTACCGAAAGTGAGAGCTTTCAGTCGCTTAGAGCCCATTTTTTGTGTACCTCTAACCACCGAAAGCCTGTAGCTAGTTTAAAAAAAAAAAAAATGTCGACCCAAGGCCAAGCTCAACACCAAGAGCTGTTATTCATATCTTGACCCACGCATCTTCATCAACAACAACATAAGTCATTTTCCAAAGAAAACAACATACAATGCTCCAGCTCCACGCAACCTGTCACACAACAACACAATACCTGTCACGGGTTAACACAACGTACAACGCTCCAGCTCCATGCAATCTGTCACACAACACATGTCAGGGGTTAGGATGCAACATCATGCAACCCACAAGACACGGGTTACAACAACAAACATGCAAGACAATTCCCAAATGCAAGATTCCAAGCAACGGGACAATAAAAATCCGAGATCAAATCCAGAGGTGTCAAACAAGCATCGGGTTACTCAAGTGGTAAAGAAGGGCAGGTATTAAGGCTCCCAATTATGAATCCAATAAAGCGTCCAAGAGCCCATGGGTCCAACATTCATGTCAAGCGCCAAGGGAGATCCTAGCATCCAAATTCAAAGTGCCAAGGGACGGGCTCACAAATGAATGCCATCAAATTCACATTTGTGCCACATTAATATCGATGGAACATCATCAAATCAAATGGAATGTCTCAAATGGAATATTTAGAGCAGGTCGTGGTGGAAGAATGGCATTCTTGACCATTTGTTCCATATTCTGGTTACAAAAATATTTTTCAAGAGGCCGATGATTATCTTAAGAATAACAAGAAGAATGAAGTTTCTCAACCACTTCTAGACAGGTTTGATGCAAAGTGATTTGGAAAAGGGGGAAGAAGTTGCCAGAAGATTTTTGAGAAGCTAGTTGAAGATCAAAGCCCTTGTTTTCAGGGCACCTGGTTGTTAAAAACTTGGTCAAATAGAAAAGCAAAATATCGAGCCTCTCAAGAATTTTCTCTCGTATCAATCTTTCCAGTTTTTAGGCATTTGAGTCATCATGGCACAGGTGGCAGCAAAATCAAATTCAGATTTCATGACATAGAATTATTAGGCAAAGTGTAGCTCGAATTCTAAATAACCATAATTTGAAATCATCTGTGGGAAGTTTGAGGGTCTTCATGTCGATCTTAGACTACACCACCAAGAGCAGGTTTTCTCTTTACATTAATTTGGATGCTCCAATATTGAGATTGCCATTTCAGAAAGTAGAGTGTCCTGTAACTGGCAGTCAACTTTTAACAGATTTTGGTCATTTTTTGTTCAAGGTCAGTGGTCTATTGTTGCAGAGATACTTTGAGGTAACACTTTCTCTATTTGCTGTGAGTTTAAAAGAGAGAGGAGAGTATCTATAGGTGTCTCTTTCAGTTGAAAAAATACTTGCTTGACCTCAAGATATCATGAAGACTAGCGAAGGGAATGTTAACCTATCAATGTGTTTCCTACCATTCGAATGGAAAAAGACTTAATCTTCCTGTTGGAGAGAGGCGCATAGCTAAGGAGACAGAACTTCGTTGAAGCAGAAAAGGAACAAATCAATATTCTAGCTGAGAAGGATGTTGAAGCACAACAAGCTACAACAACAATAGAATAAAGCAGAAAGAAATTGGAGGCTTTAAGGCAAGAAAGCAATGCTACCAAGTATCTGGAGGCTAAGTTGGCTACTACTATGACTGTTGTGGAAAATTTAGAAAAGGAGATAATTTTGGCAAAATAATCCCAGTCCAAGGTCGGCAAAGCAGTTTCTAATGCTAATGATATACTAGCTAAGGTAAAATCTGAGATTGAGAAAGTAAAACATGCAGCTATTGGCAAGCTTCGTTATGATGAATCATATAACAATCTGGAAGAGGTACATGTAGATGTCCTTAATGTGGCAGAGCATCCTTGTTTTGAGGCATCTTTTGAAATGCAACTGGCAGTCAAGACCCAAATTCTGCCAAAACAAATGAGGTAGATCCAGAATCCAAGGCCAACAAAATGATAGGTGGAAACATAATCAGTCTTATCCCTTATTCTTAGATATCTTTAACAGCTCGAGGATAAGAGAAGAATACAAACAGAAACTCAAATTCATCCAATATAACTAGCAATAAATTTCTCAAGTGATAGCTTAGCATTTGGTGAGGTGTCTTTCAGCATTTTGAGGTAGAAGATCAGTGGATACAGAGTGGTTATAGAGCAGTTCTAGATCTTAAGGAGTTTGTTTTCATTAGCTATAACAATTCGGAGACAATTTACAGATGTCGCTTTAATTTGTTAATTTTTTTCTATTTTTGGAATGAAGTAAAGATCCTAAACTCCCAACATTTAAAACATCAGCCAAAAGATAGGAACAGATCCACTTTTGTAGGCTAGAGGAGTTCGACTCATAGGGATCTAATGTGGCCGTAAACTGATATATTTTGGAGACAATTTACAGGTGTCATGCATGATTGTAACTGCTTTCTATTTTTAGAAAGCAGAGATAGACTTTGAGTATTGGGAAGTCTGAGGCAATTTTTCTTATTTATGCATATGTAAAAGATGAAAAGAGAGTTCAACCCATGTGAAGTTTTTCCCTTTTGGCTGGACTGTGGGCCTTACTACTCCAGAAGGTTTTCTGTCTATAATATTCGAATGAATGAACAATAATAGAGAAAATGATTTACAGGATTCTTGTGTAGCAGCGTTGGTGGCGTTCCTCTTTTGTGTTAAGTGTTTTCTTCCAGTTATCATGCCATTTGTTTTCAATTTCCTATTATCAAATGATAGTAATAGAGAAGAATTTATTGGTGAATACTCTGCATCTAATCCTTTGGTAATATTTATGTTTTCTTCTAAAGCTCAGTTTATGAATTCTTAACTGCTCATTTGCTCANGATCCAACAATTGTTACTATCTTTCCCTGTGGAGACATTTACCTCTAGATCTGATTTGATCATTATCTTATAAACAGACCCCATAGCCCAATGATGATCTGAGACACTCATCAACCACATCCTCATCTAAATATTTCAAAAACCCCAACCCCATACTTTCATAGCTAGCCTAACATCCATCCCATACAAACCAAGTTAAATCGAAAAGAGAGAGCCCTCTCTGAGTCTTGGAGGGCTAGATCCAAGATTCCAAGTGGTTCAAGGTTGCCTCTGTGACTGCCTCCGCAGCCTTGGGAAAATTAAAGAGTGTTAACAACTCCTTGACTTTGTCATCTCACTTTATTATTTAAATAATCCTCCTTGACTTGTCACCATTTAAATAATAATTTCTTCTTTTCTAGAACTTTGACTTCTTTGACCTTTTGGGGCTTCAAGCCTACATATGAGGGTCCTTCATCTTCATAGGGCCATAACTCTCAAACAATGAGGAGTTATGTGACATTCCACATACCACCGGAAATGACATGACAAGAACTATCCATCTATGATAGTTTTATTAACAAATTAACTGATCTTCATCTCATTATTCGACAAATAAGCATGGTTTCTCCAACAATACTTCTAGGATAACTCAACCGTAAAGCATCTTCCCGTGATGGATTTCACCATAAGGGGACCAATTTGGAGTTCATCCATTTTTGCACCTTATCAACCATGATAAGACAATAATGATTCATCTTTACATCAATTCAACAATGCATCATATACCAATGAAAACACATCAATCCATGTTCATCTATGCATCATGTATCAATGACAACTCATTGATCCATATTCATCAATATACTATGATAAGGCATGTATACATCAAACCTTTGAACTTTGACATCATTCAATCACCCTTTGGCATCAATCCTTTGACATCAATCAATCAAACATCCTTTGGCATCAATCAATCACTTGACATCAATCCTTTGACATCAATTAATTAAACCTTTGACATCAATGAAAACATGATCCAACAATCCTATCAGGCTCCATTCACATCATCCCCTTCTCTACAAACAACATCTTGGTCCACAAGAGAGTTTCTTCCAACAGTCTCTTTCTAGGGCCAACCATAAATTTTCTTTCAGCCTCACTTAAAGAATCGTTGTTTTTTATGGAAAAATCAACAATGTATCCTTACTTCACCCGGTCAACCCAGAAGTTTACTACTCGATCCCACTTATTATACACATATTTCATTATATTGAATGTAGTATGGTGCCATACAAGTGGTTCTTTGGATCCCAAGACAGTGTTAATCATTTTCTTCCTCTTTAACCATTCATACAATAAGAAAATAAACTCAACAAATAAAACTTCATGAAAATATGTATAGATATACCTTTATTTCCATCTTTAAACATTGGTTATCATGTTCTTGGTCTCTTGTTGTTCAAACTTGTATTCCTTATCAGATAACCAATCTTGTATTTCCTCTCGAGAAGGCTTCCACCTCATTCTTTCCCTTCATCATGCAATACAAAACCTTGAGGTCCCTGCAACAGAACAATTTGTTATCTCTTATCTCACTCTCTCGTTGGGGGGTTAAAGACCCAGGGTTCATCAAGCTTGACCAAAAAAATCCCAAGGTGTCATCATATTCAATATTCAATCTAGGACCAAAGAAGGTCTCACCTAAGACATTGTGAGAATCACAAAGACCATAAGTCTTGTGTCAGATGTAAGGGACAACACACATAGGAAAACCTCTCAGGTATAAATTCATTCATTGATTCATAACTAAGTAAAATATCACTATGAACCATAAATTAAAATAGATATACATTCAAACCATGACACACATAAGATTATAGAGAGAAAGGACTTCATATTTTATTTATTAGCTTCAAATGCACCCAAATACAATAGTCATAACAAAGATATGTGCCAGGTGATCTAGATTCATACAATAGTCATAACATAGATTTGTGTCATGTTCTCTAGTCTCTTTTCTTCATTCATACATACTTCTAACTCTATTACAGACTCATGCAAGTCTTCAAAAAAATTGTACATGGAACTCTCTGTCTCTATTCTAGTAAAATCTTGGTTACATGCTCTCTCTCTCTCTCTCTCTCTCTCTCTCTCTCTCTCTCTCTCTCTCTCTCTCTGACTCCTCTACTCCACTCCCTTCAGTGAACAAAAGATCCACACACTTTACATTTCCACATGCATCCCTCATATCTTCTTGGATCATGGAAATCCTAACTAAATTTCCAACTCATCCATATATTTTCCCGTGATCATTTGGGTTGTTAAAGAAATCATTTACAAAATATTCTTGAAGATATGCTCACATTTTTTCATGCGGTTTTCTTTCTTATTCCTTTCACACAAATCAAAATTGGGTTGGAATGCATAATGTTCCTTTGGTTGGTGTTGTGGTTGATCCTTCCTAGGGCCACACAGTGTATCTTCATGGGCGTGCATACACAATATTGATTTGTGGTTTACACCCAATTTTTATTTGTGGTGCACTAACAACTTCCCCAAAACCTTGGGTGCCAACAATATCACTGTTATCAAAGGGTTAGAAATGCACATTAATGAAGCCACAATCAGCATAGTCGCAGGCCTACCCATGGGTTTACCTTAGGATAAAGATGAGAGACATAAGGTTATTGATGCCAAGAATCTCTTCTTCCTCAACTATGAAGAGCATATAAAAGATAAAAATGGGGTAAAGAGGGATATTTTACCTGATCCATGGCTTGAAGTTGCCTACCATTTACTCAAATACATAACATCTAAAGGAATACTCAGTTTAATTTATGCCTACTATTTCATAATTATGCATCAGTTGGGGCATCTTCTCTATTAAAATCCTAAAGATAACATCATGATCCCTTAATTTCTCCTACATAATATCATAGAAATGAATGAAAAAGTTCAAAAAGGGAAGAGGGATTCCTTAGAACACCATAACCACATCAAACTCATAGTATGTGAGAGGCCCTAGAGAATACAAATGTTAAATTATCATGGGAACAAGGAGGCCAACAGAGAGGGAGCTTCCAAGAAAAATTACTCTTAGAAGAACATTAAAATAGAGCCCATTGATAAAGTAGTGGTTTCCACCCTAATTAACATGAGAACACCATCCAACAACTCATTAAAACTCAAATAAAAATCCATAGCGTAGGAGTAGAGTAGGAAGTCCTATAGGAGAGATAGGACTAGATCCCAATCCACTCCTAAACTAATTACTCACATATATTCCTCCATAATGAAATTGTATGACTCTCCCAACCCTATAGGAATCCCATCAGGGGCACCTAATGAGGTTGAAGCAAGGGAAGAACAAACCAATAAAGAAGAGACAACAACAATTATAGACATTACATTGTATACCAACCTAATATATTTGAAAGAAGACGAATATGAGGCACTTAAGTGGAAAAAAATAGAAAAGAGTAAGAAGATAAATGGAAGACAGAAAGAAGGCAGTATAAAGAGCCTAAAACAACAACTCCATCACCTACAGGAGAAGCTCCAAATAATGAAAATGCAAGGAGAGGATGACTACAAATAGATGAAGTTGTAAAATAAAACCTTGAGAGAATAATTATATAAAACCAAGAAGAATGAGTCCACCCTAACTAACAAGGTAGATGTAATGAGGGTGTCCATATCCAATATGGCCCAACTAGCACAAGAATTAGCAAGTTCTAGGTAGCTTGCAATGGTATATACACTCTTCCTTAGAGAACAATGTATTAGATTCTAGTTGAACAACCTAACAAAACAAATTGGGTTTAAGGTGGAAACAATAGAGGACTTTGTAGATGTGTTCCAGGAGAATGATGAAGAAATCAGGGATAAAATGTGTGAGTTCTACTTACACAAATTTTTCCTCCCACATCCCTACAAATAGAGTCCAAATCCATGTGTAGGATATGTTCAACTTATGGCATTAGCATCTTGGTTTTGACATGAAGATCTTAGAGAAACTGAGTTAAACAGGTACAGAGAACAATAAATCCATAACCCTGTTTGGGGAAGGGATGAAGCTCCCAAACCAAGGGAGATCATAGACATTCATGAGTATATTACCTTAGAAATGGTTGTGGCACCCATTCTAGAGGAAAAAAAGAAAAGAAAAATCCATCACTCATTTAAAATATACCCTAAGGCTCCTAGGAGAAGAGGCAACTTAGGCCTACCAAATAAGGTGGAAATCACTCCCATATGGAATTCAAATTATAGAACCCCATTCACCCATCACTTTACAAGCCTCCTTGTTCATAACTTCACTCTACAAGGAATCTGTCAAGAATTTGAAAGGGAATTAGATTGGATTAAGGTTTAAACCCCCTCTTCTCTTACAAAATTCACCACTAACAAATTTGGATAGAGAAAGGGAGAAGAAAGAATGTGAAGATATTGAAAGGACTGTTGGATATTACGAGCAAGGAGCCATAACTAGATATAAAACATGGGACATTAGACAAAGATGCATGGAGCAGTAATAGTAATTCAAGAGGAACACATCATCATTTTTTGTTGCACAAGGATGTACAAGACCTTCAGCTAGGGTGTGTTGATGAGCCTCCATATTTTCTATCATAAGGCCTATCAATAACACTCTTTTTAATCACCTTTGTATCTATAAAGTTTATCTTTTGACCATGCTTAATATAAATTATGGTTTCTTGCAAATTAATTAATGAGTAATTTGATTTTGTTAGTTAGATGATTTTATACTTATAATTATTCTTTTCATGATAATTGTGTGTATGTAATCCTAACTCCAAGCAAGTTGAGCTACACATGAGGGATC
>JASDQU011377421.1:0-19483 GCA_032191745.1 Picea mariana | reverse complement strand
TGTTGAAGAGAGGGGTCGACCTCTGCTTATATAGGCTGGAGAGAAGAAGAGGAGAGACTCGAAATAGTAACATGTTTGCATGAGTTAATCATAACCTAGCTTCATACTTTAGTTCAAACTTAGAACTAGAATTGAGACTGGTTACAACTCAGCATTACACTTTAGTTCGAAAATATAACTAGACTCGAGACTGGTATGCTTTAGTTCGAAAATAGAACTAGACTTGAGACTTCAGTTACAACTCAAAATTATACTTCAGTTCGAAAATAGACTTAGACTTGAGACTTCAGTTACAACTCAACATTACACTTTAGTTCAAAAATAGAACTAGACTTAAGACTTCAGTTACAACTCAACATTACACTTTAGTTCAAAAATAGAACTAGACTTAAGACTTTAGTTACAACTCAACATTACACTTTAGTTCAAAAATAGAACTAGACTTAAGACTTCAGTTACAACTTGACATTACACTTTAGTTCAAAAATAGAACTAGACTTAAGACTTCAGTTACAACTTGACTCTTTAGAAGGCAATTCGAAATTCTCTTCATGGTGGACAATGTTACACGTGCCAATGCACTAGATCAATACATTTATATCATTTGCAATATTAGGAATATCGTTTGTTTCCAGCTCATAGGAATTTTATATTCAACCTAAATTTTGCTAGATGCATTTACTTTTGCTCAAGGCTCACAAGGTTTAACTAGGCTCACAGAGGTTGTATGTTCCCCCTGACTTTTGCACTAGTCTGTCTATGCTCACAGAGGTTGTACATTCCCCCTGACTTTTTCACTAGACTGTCTATGCTCACAGAGGTTGTACGTTCCCCTGACTTTTTCATTAGACTCACATAGCATCTCATTCATCCTGACTTTTGGTTTGACTTACAGAGGTTGTACGTTCCCCCTGGATTTTTTCAATACCTCAAAAGACTGGTTGATTCTCCAAATCTCCCTGGCTAGCCTCAGGGTGGCCCATATGGCCTCTCATTAGAGAATGACTTTCGATGTTGCCAAATTTAACACTCCCTCTTAGCGATGGAGTCATTCTCAGCCACACCAAGCTTGCCTCTCAGTTTCACAATCTGTCTCGAGGTCAGAGGCTTGGTCAGGATATCAGCTACCTGCTCGCTCGTGGCTATCTACTGTAACTTTATAGTTTTTCTCTGGACCAAGTCTCGAATGTAGTGGTACCTCATATTAATACGTTTTGACCTATCATGAAATACCATTTTCTCTGTCAATTTTATGAAACTTTGATTATCAGAGTGAACCACCTTTGTCTCGAGCTTGTCTCCAGACAACCCAAAAACCAATTTTTTGAGCCATACTACCTCCTTGCTAGCATCACTTGTTGCGATGTACTCAGCCTTTTTTTGTACTCTCTGCAATGGATCCCTACTTCTGGCTTGACCAAGAGATCATAGTGTATCCTAAACTGAAGCAGTATCCGGAAGCACTCTTCCAATCCACTGGGCTTCCTACCTAGTCAGCATCTGCATACCCATGCAAAAATAAACCACCACTGGATGTATATCTCAGACCATAAGTAATGGTCCCTCTGAGATATCTCAAGATGTGATTTGCTACCACCCAGTGTCTCTATCTCAGTTCAGTCATGAACTGACNGCATCAATGATCTAATAAACTACCTATACATGGTGGGATCCACCAAATTTGAACCTGTATCAGAATCATGCAGTTTCCTCAGGTTGGTAATCATCGGAGTAGACATGCATTTGCAATCCATGATACCAAACCTATTTAGTACATCCACTGTGTATTTTCCTTGTGCCAGAAATATCTCGCCCTGTCTTTGCCATACTTCCAATCCTAGGAAGTAATGCATCAAGCCTAAGTATTTCATCTCGAATGATTAGGTTATCTCCCTCTTACACCAGGTTATTATCCCTTCATCTCCTGTTATAAAGAGATCATCAACATACAGGATTAGTATGGCAGGTTGGTTACCTCTTACTTTGAAGTACAAATTTTCATCACCATCACTTTTCTGAAATCCCAGGCTTTTAAGAAAGCCATCAATCATGTCATACCAAACTCTGGGAGTCTGCTTAAGACCATACAAGGCCTTCATTAGCTTGCATACATGAGTGCCTTTGTTATGCAGTATAAAACCATCTGGTTGTTCCATAAAGACCTCATGTTCAATCTTTCCATTCAAGAATGTTGTTTTTACATCCATCTAATGTAGCTTCCAACCAAGAACAAGAGCTAAGCAAATAATAGTTCGAATGGAGGTATACCTGGCTACATGAGAAAAAGTCTCTTTGTAGTCAATTCCTTCTTTCTATGTAAATCCTCTGGCTACAAATATTTCTTTGAACTTTTCCACACTTCCATCAACTGCATGTTTGATCTTATAGATCCATTTGGAAAAAACCACTGATTTGTCTTTTGGCCTCAACACAATGTCCCAAACATTGTTCTTTATAATAGACCTATATTCCTCAAGCATGGCATCCTTCCATACTTGTAATTTATATGCTTCTTCAAATGAAGAAGGTTCGACATCACTAATGCTCCTCATCAGTGCCACATAGCCTCCAAACCTATGAGGCCTCTTCCTTTCCCTGAAATTTCCTTTGGGAGAAGCTATCCTTTATGCTTCCTGCACTATTTCTTTAAGCCACCCTAGCTTCCTTTTGACTGGAGGTCCTTTAAGAGTTCTTTCTAACACTTCAACAGGCTCTAGGGGCTCATTACTTGGCCCTTTATGAGGTTCCTCCCTCTGATCATTTGACTCTTCATTTTTAGAAGAGGGTGAAGTTGGCTTAACTGCTTCTGATTCCTACTGAAGCTCTCTAGATTTCTTAAATGTGGTTGCCTCATGGAAAGTCACATCTCTTATTACCTCTATTTTCCTCTGACCTGGTACATAAATCCTATAAGCCTTGGATTTCTCACTGTACCCCACAAAAACCCCTTTCTTGTCTGAGGGTTCCATCTTTGTCCTCTTTTCCTTAGGGACATGAATATACATAGGACACCCAAATATCCTTAGATTCCCTACTTCAGGTTTGATCCCTGAGAAGACCTCTTTAGGAATCTTGTCCTTCAAGATAGCATGTGGAAACCTGTTCTGAATATACACGACAGTGGAGGTAGCTTCTTCCCAGAAAGAATTTGGCAGATCCTGGTCAAACATCATTGCTTTCGCTGCCTCACAAATTGTCATGTTTTTCCTCTTAGCAACTCCATTTTGCTGAGGGTTATATGGCACGGTCAATTGTCTCTTGATTCCTGCTGACTTGCAAAAATCCTCAAACTGAAGAGATTCAAACTCTCCTCCATTGTCTGTTCTAAGGATTCTGATGTGTTTCCATGTCTTCTTTTCAATAAAAGCTTTATACTCTTTGAATTTATCAAATGTGTCACTTTTATCTTTAAGAAAATATATCCAAAATTTTCTTGAGTAATCATCAACAAAAATGACATAATAAAAAAAACCACTGAGTGAGGGAGATGTCAGGGGACCACATACATTAGAATGAACCAGATCTAATATGCCCTGAGCTCTGTTGTCACTACTAGGAAATGATTTCTTTATATTTTTACCTAGCATGCATCCCTTATAAATTTCATTTTTACTAAGAGAAATAGAGGGCATGACACATACCATGTTCTGTAGACCTAGAAGAGATTTGTAATTAATATTTCCAAGTATTAGGTGCCATAACTCGCTGGATCTAGTCGCATCATGAGCCAATGCCTGAACTGATTGTCTCGATACGACGTACATTCCTCCACTGAGAGTTCCAATGGGTTATGTTGTACTTAAGTGGCAACCTTTAGCCCATAGTAGTGCCTTCCTGTCCTTTAAGATCACCCAATATCCCTTATCCTCAAGGGTTGCAACTGATAGTATATTCTTCTTGAGCTCTGAAACATATTATACTTCATCAATATGAAGTCTAGCCTCATATTCCAATCTAAAGGAGATAGATCCTACTCTCTCTATCTTGTAACATTTGTCATCCCCAAGTTAAACCTGCTCTGCAAAAGATTTTGTCTTGAAATTTAAAAGGATCTCCTTGTACCCTGTCATGTGCTTTGATGCACCAATATCTACTAACCAAGTTTTCAGCCCCGTGAAAACTGAACTGGATAAGGCAGAAACCAAGTAATATTCTTTTCTATTTTCTTTCTCATTAGAAATATTTTTTTGTTTTCTTTTGGATTCATCATCCTCAGTGGTTGAGGCATGATGTTTCCCTTTCCTTGGATATTTCTTTCTAAACCAACAATATTTAACAAAATGACCCAACTTATTACAACTAAAGGATTTAATATTAAATGTATCAATATTCTTTCCTTTGAATGTACCTTTGGTTCTTGGCTTCCTCTGAGAGCCTTTCTAGAAAGTGCCTTTCTTTCCCTTGAATCTTGATGCTAAAGGTTAGTGCTCGTCTTTCGTTGGCTCACTCCTAGTAGCTGTGTGACTCTCCTCCTGGAGAAAATCATGTCATAACCTCTCAAACATGGGTTGAATCTCTCTCCCACTTACACTAGATTATAAGGTATCCCATGAAGAAGGAATACCGTCAAAAATGGTCTGCACTAAATCATCATTGTCTATTGCCACCCCTGTGACCAAAAGATGATCTTTGATCTGGGCTATCCTAGAACAAAAAGATGCCACTAATTCATCTTTCTCCATCTTCAAATACTTAATATTGTGCTTAAGTGTCCTTTTCTGACTTGGAGATTGTTTCTCATACAAATTCACCAAGGTATCCATACAGTCCTTGGTATTCATTAATGAATTCATTGCAGGCATTATATTGTTTTTGACTGAGTCAAAGATGATTCTCTTTTCCTTTTCTTGACTCTTCCTGAAGGTCGCTCTTCTTCATTATTCGTGGGTTCCTCCACCATTATGGTCACATACTGCTCAAGATCATACTCTTGCAAGAATTTGTTATCTGGAGCTTCCACACATTGAAGTTGGTAACTCCTTCAAGCCTATCCTCGGCCTTGACTAAAATGGAGGATTCCATTGAATTAACACTGGAAACTCAATCAAGATAACTTGTATCTGTGTGTACCCGCTGCTGCACTTCAACAACTTTAACACACCCTAAGCTCTAATACCATGTCAAATTTTGAGCTTGATTTCTTATGCGGATTAATTATTTTATTTTCTTCAACACTTTGATTCCATCTTAATACACTTCAACAATACCAAATCATAATCAAATAGAAATAACTATGTAGATAAGTAAGCATTCACATCAACAACACATATACCCTGGGGAAACCCTGTACAGGGAGAAAAACCCCAACAAACGATATTCCTTTATTACATTAATAATGTAAGATCACTTACAAATATCCACCATGAATGTTTTGCTCTTAAAGAGCTTGCCATGATGACTCTGACCTGACAAAGACCTAAAATACCTTGCTGAAATACGCCTCTGATATGTTGTCTCTATTTTTTATATACAACACTTATATGTTGCTTTGGTATGCTACCTCTTTATCATTGATATGTTGCCTCTATTTTTTATATACAACACTTATATGTTGCTTTAGTATGCTACCTCTTTATCACTGATATGATCCTCTATTGCTTCACCCTTAACCTGCATATCAAAACTGTGTTGAAGAGAGGGGTCTACCTTTGCTTATATAGGCTGAAGAGGAGAAGAGGAGAGACTCGAAATAGTAACATGTTTGCATGAGTTAACCATAACTCAGTTTCATACTTTAGTTCGAACTTAGAACTAGACTTGAGGTTGGTTACAACTCAGCATTACACTTTAGTTCGAAAATAGAACTAGACTTGAGACTGGTATGATTTAGTTCGAAAATAGAACTAGACTTGAGACTTCAGTTACAACTCAGCATTACACTTTAGTTCAAAAATAGAACTAGGCTTGAGACTTCAGTTACAACTCAACATTACACTTTAGTTCAAAAATAGAACTAGACTTAAGACTTCAGTTACAACTCAACATTACACTTTAGTTCAAAAATAGAACTAGACTTAAGACTTCAGTTACAACTTGACATTACACTTTAGTGCAAAAATAGAACTAGACTTAAGACTTCAGTTACAACTCAACATTACACTTTAGTTCAAAAATAAAACTAGACTTAAGACTTCAGTTACAACTTGACATTACACTTTAGTGCAAAAATATAACTAGACTTAAGACTTCAGTTACAAATTGACTTTTTACAAGGCAATTCAAAATTATCTTCATGGTGGATAATGTTACACGTGCCAACTCACTAGATCAATGCATTTATATCATTTGCAATATTAGGAATATCAGTTGTTTCTAGCTCATAGGAATTTTATATTCAACCTAAATTTTGCTAGATGCCTTGACTTTTGCTCATGGCTCACAAGGTTTGCTAGACTCACAGAGGTTGTATGTTCTCCCTGACTTTTGCACTAGTCTTTCTATGCTCACAGAGGTTGTACGTTCCCCCTGACTTTTGCACTAAATTGTCTATTCTCACAGAGGTTGTATGTTTCCCCTAGCTTTTGTCATTACCTCACAAGACTGGTTGATTCTCCAAATCTCCCTGGCTAGCCTCAGCGTGGCCCATATGGCCTCTCATTGGAGAATGACTGTTAACACTGCCAAATTTAACAGGTGCAACCTCTCCATTTGATGTAACATTTTTAGATCTTAGTTTTGTTTGTTGGTGTGGCCTCTCTATTTAATGTAACAATTTTAGATCTCATTTTTGTTGGTGCAGCCTCTCCATTTGATGTAACAGTTTTAGATATGAGTTTGTTGGTGAAGCCTCCCCATTTTTTGTAACAGTTTCAGATCTGAGTTTTTTTTGCTGCAGTTGTCTTGTGATGGTCTATACCATGGAAAAATTGTTCCTAAGTCCTTATGACAGAGATCAAACCTTGGAGGTTTTATCCATGAACCTAAAACTATTTATGAGCATATTATAAAGGTTTTCATCCACACATGTGACATGTACATCTTTCTTAGATCACGAGGTAAGCTTGAGGTTTGTCTTTTCACTCAGAAATTATGTTTATACTCAGAATTTAATTTAGATATGTTTATTTCTTTTCTCATATATGTTGATCTTGTGAAAATAAAAATAAAAAGGAATTATTTGTTTCTATTTTTCCCTAATTCTAACAATTTTTCTATGACTTTGACCAAGGGAACACTACTCTAGGAAGCCTCCTCACATCTTCTTTTAACCATTCTTCTTTCTATTCTTTGCCTATACCAAACATCACTAAACAACACAATGCATAGAATCATACTAAACTCTCTATTACTAAGCTCGTTTTATGGAAACTACATGATATGGCACTCAAAGCATAACTCATATCTACATCTTATCGAACTCACTATGAAGATTTTGTATGATTAGAGTGGTATCATTGTTAGGAAGATACATTATGAAGATTAAGAATAATTGGCTTATTACCTGTATTATACCAATCTTATTCAGACAATGACATCAATGAATATGGGAAAGGTGATTGCCTTGTTTCTCTAATAAGTTGCCATTACAGGTTACCAGTCATATTGTTTTCCCATATTCATGCCTATTCAATGGTAAACCTACTACTGGAACCAGTCTAATTTGGCAGTAGAGGTTATACAACCATTGCATGAATGATTTCCATTTAATTGATACTCATATGAACCAATAGCATGGACTAGTAATACATGTATAGCCTTATTTACTCCTATTGTGTGATGTATGTATCTGATGAGTGAAATGAATATGGAATAAAGGGGCATTCACATTACCACATATATGTGAATGGAAATAAGCTTACATCATATGTGTACAAAGATCCTTGATATCTCATATGTAGAAACACAAGTAAATCCCAGGAATCACTTCTATTACCATAAGTTGATAGGTATGAATATGGTATGATCACAACAGTATGAGTTCCATCTTATTGAACATGGATAAATCATTTCTTTGGTGGACGTAGCCCATATTGGGTGAACCATGTATATTTGTGTCTCTATTGTATTGTGTGTCTCTTGTGTTTTATTTCTGCATATGTTTTATATTATTGCTATGTGATCCTCTTTTTCCTAACAAGAAACACCAAACCATAAAGGTAAGCAATAAGCTCATTAACAGATAAGGGAGAAGTGGTGGATAAAAAGGACCTAGTAGTGCAGGTCACCATTACATGAGGGGTTGGTCACTAGGTAAATAAATCCCCAAAACTACCTCCGTGTCCACATGTGCAATGTTACTAAAGTCTAGTGAATCTTAGTTACATGTATAAGTTCCCCACAAATAATGTTATAACGATCATCATTCTGACACTAGTTACAAGATTACATCAATCCACTCGAAAACATTAAAACACATTCTAACATATCCCTCATCTAGAAATGAAAAAACCCAATGCATGCATCAATATGGATCTTTAAGTTTTGAAGCTATCCATATGAATGCTTCTCCTTGTGCTATAAGGTTTGGAAGTTTCCCCGTTGACCTTAATATAGATCTAAATAAACCCATTTTAGGTAACATCACAATGGAAAAGGGAATTTAGTAGTAGATGCAGGCTCACTCAACAATTGAGGAAGAAAGCACTAACATATCTCAATAAACTATATCCATGCTTGATTCATCCCTTTCAATCTTCCAAGAATAGGCTAGCTCTTCTTGTGTAGAAAAAATATCCATGTCTTCTAAAGGAATTGAGGAGTAATCCACTAGAGTTTCTTCATCCATCAATCCATCCACATAATTTCCTTATTCCATACAATATATGCAAGTATACTTCTTTCACACACACACACACACGGGAAAAAATCCATAAAAATTTTATGTTGAAATAAAAATGGTAAAGTTACACTCATAAAGTGCATTATGACATGAAAGAAAAACTTAACAAGAATAGCTCTTGGTATTCTTCCAATATAATTGAATGACTTTGAAATCTAGTATCTCAAAATAAGTTGTCCCCAAACATATTACATCATAAGAAAAAAAGCCTAGATAGGTGTTACATTTTGAAAGTTTCACCCTAAAAACCATAATAAAATTATCCATTGTGGCCTCTTGATATACAAAAAAAGAAAGTAGAAAAATTGTTCAAAACAAATAAGGAAATTAAATCCATTATCCAAAATGGATAGAGCTCATTTAAATAAATATCTGGAGATAGGGGCTAGGGATTTTCCCTTTCCCTTTACTCTACCATGTTGATGGTAGTATGTTATATCTCCAAAGATATTTTTGACAGGGCATCGACTAAGTTGTTTTTCTCCTTATAGATGTGATAATAAGATATATGAGAGAATATTCCCTCCAACAACTTTATTTGGTTATAAATTGGATGGAAACAAATATTTTGTATTCTATGGTTCCCCAACATCTAATCTATAACCAAATTTGAGTGAGCAACAACCTATAATTAATAAATATTTCTTTCTACTGTAATTCTTATCAATGTTTCAAGTTCTTTCATTTTATCCCAATTGTTAGTACCTCCACACAAAGTAGCCTCAAAACAAATGTTGCTTGAATAAAAAAATCAAAGTGCACATATAGCCTTGCATGTATTGGGGTTGCTTTAACGGGCCCTATCAAAAAATCCCCATGCTTTTGTTTTGTTAATATCAAGTGTGCTTATATTCCTCTAAGGTTTTTTCTGGCAAGATACCTTGAGTCCTTCATAAGAGAACTTGATTTTATAGAAAACTTGGAGGTGGATATTAACTTGTCCTATAACATAATGGCATTTCTAATTAACCACATGGCCCAAGAAACACCATAGAAAAATTTGGTTCTTTAACGCATGTGGAAATGACATCCTCCAAAATCATTTAATCTACATGATTATGTGGCCAAGGTCTCATGGAGAAGGGCATCATTGGCACCATTCCATGAAGATGATTATAATGGAGCAAACTACTTTTTGAATTGACTCATAATGTCAATTCATTTAAATTTGTAGCTTACTTGCCTAGACATTTCATGCACACTTGCCCTAAATGGTACAAGGGATAAAAAATTCAAACCAACACTCAAAATGGTATGCCATCAATTCCAAAAATTGAGTTTCATTGGGGTCATCATCCTTGAGTAGTTACTGAGGTTGAATGTGTGAGATCTTTTTATTTAACCCCTGGATCCAAATTTGGTGCTTTAACACATGTGGAAATGACCTCATCTATTATTGTTTATTATGCACATTTGCATGTCCAAGGACTCATGGAGAAGGGCTCTATTGGAAACAGTCACATGGAGATGAATCTAATGGATCATACTACTTATTGAACCAACTCACAGTTCTTTAGTTTTTTTGAGTTGTAGCTTATTTACTTGGATAATTCAAGGACACTTTCCCTAAATGGTCCCGAGAGAAAAAATGCAACACGTGACTTGGAACATCATGATATTAGTTGCAATAAGTGAGTTTCATTGGGTACATAATCCCAAGTAGTCATCGAGGTTGAATACGAGAGATCTCATGATTTCACGCCTAGATCCAAATCCAATCCTTTAATACATGTGCAAACAAGCTCATCCAAAATATTTTATTATTCATGCTTTTATGGTTAAGGACTTATGGAGAAGAGTATCATTAACATTGCCCTATGAAGATGAATCCAATGAAGAAAACTTCTCATAGAAATGACTCATGGTTCTTAAGTTGTTTCAGGTTGTAGGTTGCTTGTGTGGAAAATTTACGGGCACTTTCCCTAGATAGTCCCATGGAAAAATAAATGAAAATAGAGACTTGGAACAACATACCATTAGTTGTAGCTAGTGAGTTTCGTTGTAACCATTTTCCTTGTGAGGTCATTGAGGTTGGAGACAAGACACCTTGTGATTGACAATTGACATTTTTTTTTAAATACCTACATGACGTCGGGATTACGACGTATGGTAACATCGCTCCCACAACACATACGTTGGAGATATATAGTTGGACGTCAATTGAGCGACATTACCATATGTTGGAATTGTGACATATTGTAATGCCTCTCCCATGTCACATACATCAGAGATAAATAGTTGACCATTGGTTGAGCAACGTTACCATACGTCGGTATTACAACGTATGGTAATGTCTCTCCCATAACGTCCACGTAGTGGAGACCGACGAAATGGGACGTTGGAATTCCGATGTCTCTCACGTCGTTGTAGTGATGGCTATATGGGGTTTGGACAGCCAAATCTGAGATGACATGTGTCTGCATGAAACATTGCAATAGAGATGATAGCTATGGCATCGGAAAAGCAACGTCATGTGAAATGACGTTTGAGGGGGTTCGTTGTTTGTCATTCTCTTGACAATATAAAGTGGAAATTGCATCAAACGCGCTGTCGAGATTTGACCCAAATGTACTAGTGCCCCTAGAAGGAAGTAAGGTTGTGGGAAACTCAAAGACCTTAGGGTACTTGTACAAGATGAATTGTAGGCTAGGAGGAATGACCTAAGAGGATTATTCAATGACCTAGATGGCATTAAATTGACCAATCACACCCTGGTGGCCTTTCTTTGACAATGTTTCTATCCTGTGAGAGCTGATGATTTCAGGAGAGCCTGCTTAGAGACCTCAGAGATTATAGGGGTGAGCGTATTGGGTGAAGCTCATATATAATTCTTGATAATCCATTGTGATTGGACTTAGAGTGAGAAGACATTCCACTCCTAATACACTATCACAACAACCCATGGAAATAGAGAACATGTGGGTTTTTAGATGTTAATCACCCATTTGGAGTTTGACATTCTCACAATATCCCCCACACTTCATAGTACCCCCATTAGCGAAGAGGATTTAAAAATTAGAAACAGGGTGTACATAGAAATGGATCTCATTAGAAAGCATGTGATGAATAAAATTATGGGTTCCACCACTATCAATCAATACCACCGCTGACCTATGTTTGATGTAGCCCTTGATCTTCAATGTTTGTGAGGCTAAAATACATGAGAGTGCATGAAGTGATATGATTGGTTCTTCTGGTTCCATGGGGGTTACTACCGAAGATTCGACATGATCACTTAGTTGAGCCTCCTCTGATTCAAGAGCCTCTTCAGATGGGATGTCTTCATAGGGAGAGGAATTTGATGCATCAATCTGGAATAACTTTTTTTCTCTAAATTTATGCCCTAGGGAATAATTTTCATCACAATAGTAGCAAATTCCTTTCTTGCGGCAATCCACCATTTCTTCTGGAGATACTTTTTGGAACTTCATTGTTTGTGTCGGATTTGGGTGAGCCTCGGGACGAGGATGGGTGAGAATTGGAGCCTTCATGGGTGGGGCATGAAGGATGGTCTCGAATTCCTTTTCTAATTGATATTCCTGCAACCAGGTAATAGGATGATGCATGTTCACATGATCCCGAATGGATTCCTTTAAGTCACTGATAAAACATTCAATGTAAAATGCATCAGATAAGCCCTCAGTCTTGATAGGCAACTATTCAAATTTTGTGATGAAATCTGTGACTGATCCAGTTTTGCATAGATTGGTGAGCCTACCCCTGTTGGTATCCCTACTATTATTTTTTTCCATGCCATACCTTTCCTTTCCTTGCCTTGACTTGCCATGCCATGTCATGTCTTTCCTTTCCTTTCCATGCCACTCATTTCCTTTCCATTCCATCCCATTCCATGTATTTCCTTTCCATTCCATTCCTTGCCTTGCCATGCCATGCATTTCCTTGCCTTGACTTTCCATACCATGCCATGCCATTCCTTGCCATGGCATGCCTTTCCTTACCATGCCATGCCTTTCCATGCCTTGCAATTGCTTGCCTTGTCATTCCATGCCTTGCCATGGGAAAAACATGTGGATACAAGCAAGGAGAGACCACAAGAAGAAATGGTTGGAGATGCAATAGTGTATCACAGAAGAAGAAGTACAATGGGTGATAGGGGAATGACCAGATCAGTGGAAGGTAGAAGTGGCTGACAAGAAAGGAAAAAAGGGTAAGTAACAAGAAGGAACTAGACAATACCAAGAAAGCATCAGAGCGCACTCAACTAACAGAAGGTAGGAAGACAATAAAGAAGAAGAGGAAGAAGGAATGGATACCTAGGGCCTCAGTACTAGAAACTAAGCACGCGAAAGGAACAAATGAGGAAGCTCACAAAAATGATAACATCCCTAGCTAGGAGACATGAAGTGGATACCTACCAAAGGAAAAGAACCTCGCATATATAGAGACAACACCAAGGAGAAAATCAATGATGCAGACCAGAGAACAACACAAGAAGATGAAGGTGCAAAAGAAAGCCCCTCGGCTCACAATAACTGAGGATGATGCAGAATTGGTGCCAGACAAAGTGCAGGATCAAGGAGAAGAATCATTATACGTCATGGAGTCAAAAAGAGAATAATTGATGATAAAAAAATGAATGGAGGTTAAATAAGTTTTGGAAAAACTACAGATCAATGTAGCACAGCAAAAAGGCACCACGTCGTAATAGGAAACCCATGAAGAAAAGGAGACAGTACATACAACAATAATCAGAAGTGAGACTTTCCAAATCAACCAAGGAATGCTACAAGTAGACAAGGACACAACGCATAAATCTTTAAATGATATAGAGAAGTTGGACTTGGTGTTGTCCAAGTTTCCAACCAAGGCGTTATACAAGCTATAGGTTAGTGTCATGCATGAAGTTCAATCAAGGGCCAGGACAGATGTAACGGAGACAACCAAGGAGGTAAAGGAGGTACTAGAGTTAGCCCTCAAAGAAGTGCAACTTGAGAGGGACAAAGAGAAGCAGCCCGCGGCGAAAATAGAACAAAGGCTTGAGGAAGTCTTTAAAACTATCCCAGACAATGCACAAGCAGAAGAGTTAAGTGAATAAGAGAAGATCCAAAAGATAATGCAGCCTATGGAAAGTTACAGATAAGAAATCACAGACCCGGAAGAGAAGGTGATCACTAACACTCCACCGGAGATCAAATCACAAAGGGAACAACAGGATGTACAATACACATAAAATATTGAAGGGGATATTAATAGGATGTTAGAACTATACAACAGTACAACGCAGATGTGGACAAAACTACAGGAAGATCAAAAGATTCAAGAAGTAGACCAGAAGGAGGGAAACATAAACATTGTAGTACAAGACCTAAAGCAAAGATAGAAAAATATGGCTATTTATATAGGATAAAGAGTGTGCAAGAGATGAAGAACCTGCAGGCAAGGATGAATTCAATCTAGGTGGAGAAGCAGTTAAGGCAGGCTCAGTTGGAGCCATTGTAGGAAGGGGAAGAAACGATGATTACATAATTAGAAGAAGAAAAGGAAAGTATAGAAAAGATACACTTGTAGAGTGTAGAATATTTGAAAGGGCACATAACAACACAGTTGGTAGAAAATATTGCAGAAAGGAGTGCGTAGGAAAAAGCACAAGTACAAGAGTTGACAGGAAAATTGCAAGTGCTGAAGAAGTCAGTGCAAGAGGAAAACACTACCTAAGTGGCTCACGATGAGCCACAGGTAAGTGTTGAGGGCCTGTTGGATTAGGATATTTTGGGGAAATGTGTAGTAGTTTTAGAATACAGTTGGAGTGTGTGCCAGAAAAGAAGGAAAACAACACATCAAGAATCAAGGAAAAGCGACACAAGAAAGAGAAGAGTCAAAGCAAGGAATGGTTGAATTAAGGACCATCCAAGCGCAAGAGGTTGACATGTGGAAAAACCTAATCCACTTAGGATTAGGGTTTTGGTCATCAATGTAATGGTTTTAACCCACTTTTGTAGTATAAATATATGATGTATGAGGTAGATTGTTTGGGAGTATCTTTGAGAACTTGATTGAGTATCTTTGAGCACAATATATTGAGGAAGATGAATAAAGAAGCATAGAAAGTCAAATCTTTGTGGATGTATCCCAAGGGCAAGGTGAACCATGGTAAAATACCATGTCAATATGTGGAATGTGCTCTTTATGTTTTTCAATGTCTTTTATGATGAATGAATGAATAAATGAATAAATATGTTAAAGTCAATTTGCAGCATGTGTTAGAATGGTTATGTTATTTTATGTAGAATGAATGTTAAAGGTTAAGTGAATGGTAGATATGAATAAGATTATGGTAGAATGAAGAATATTGAAGTAGAATAATATGCCTAACATCCCCGTGAGCAACATCCCATCCATGACTGCAGACATTTGGGTCCTACAGTCACCCATAAGCCATCTCGGGTGAGACTGCGTTTTGCACTATGTGTGCAGTGTTACCTTCTGGTATCTAGAAGGGTCGATGGTTTCTAGCGTTTTGTTGGAGAACTAAGGTAGAACCCAGGTCATCCCATACATCCAACAGTGGTACTTCCAAATTTGAACATGTATATTTTCACAATGCCCACAACATTTCATGGAACCGTTAATAGCTATCATGATTTTAAAATTGTTGATGACACAAATATAGAAATTGATTTCCTGGAAAATGTGGCGATGAATAAAATTATGGGTTGTTCCACTATAAACAAGGATGATGAATTTCCTATGATTAATATATCCAATGAACTTGAGGGTTTGAAGAGAAGAGAAGCCCGTGAGGGCATGTAATGAAATCAGTGGTTCAACATCTGGTGGGTCAACAGGCTGAGTAGTAGCATCGAGAAGGTGTAGCTCTTCAATAGGGGGAAATCCATCTTCCTCTTCAACAACATCCTTTGAAATGGCCATAAAAAGCCTTTGTTCCTTACACTTATGCCTGAGAAAATATTTTTCATCACAATTATAACAAAGACCTTTGAGATGGCGTTCATCCATTTCTCCCCGTATTAAATTTTGGACATTGAGAGGAGTGGCCTGAGGGAAAGGTGGGTTGGGTTTAGAGTAGGGAACAAAAGTGGGTTTTCTTCTCTGGGCCAAAATGACATGTTTTTACTCCTTGGCATGCTTAGTGGCTTCCAACCAAGTCCAAGGGCGAGCCATGATGACCTGGTCGTGATTTTAATCCTTGAATCCATTGATAAAGCATTCCCTGAAGAAAGTGTTTGTTATACCTTCCATTCAGAAATGTAAGTACTCAAAGGAAGCAATAAAATCAAAGTGGTTAGACGTCCTAAATGGTGGGTGTATGTGTCAAAGTGTTCATACAACTCAACAACAAACTGTGACCAATCAACATTGACTCAGATTATTTTCAGAACGAAATGAAAGCAGAGATATTACAATGAAATACTCATGAAAACTGCCAGAAACAGAGAAATACAACAATACTTGGTTTCTATTAATGAAATAATTGTAAAGAGATGATGAAAATAAAGAGTGCAAGACTCGCCAGAATGGTGGCATCTTTATTTCTGAGAAGAGATGTGACGTCTACACTCATTTGCAAGAAGATGATTACAATGAGCCTCTGAAGGCCTTTTTCTGATAAACATGAATGCCAAAACCCTAGACATCCAAAAACATAACCGTAGGAGATCAAACGTTAAAATTCATGTGGGCCCCATTTGGGTAAGTTAGTACAATAACTTCTCGGGGTCGTAACTTTTTCATATGATCTTCTTTTTACGCGCATGATCACCTATTGGAAAGGTCTTTTCGAGAACTATGCATTATTCTATCAAACTCTGACTCCATTTACAGTTTGACTGTGGCACACCAAAAAAACATTATTTAGGTCCCCAAAATATCCCTCAAAGTACAGAAAGATGTGTTGACATGAAAACTTCCAAAACAAGTGAGTTGGATTAGGTGGATGACCACCAGTCTCCGCATAGAAGATGTGTAGGGCTTCAAACAACCCCAGAAGTGTAGAACCCACAATTACAAAAAAGTACAAAAGAACATGTTGAACTAAAAACTGACAAGAGTAGCTAGTTGGATTAGGTGGGTGGCCACCAATAACCACCTAGATCAGTCCTCCCCCCTTAGGAAAAAATGGTCTCCATTGCGTTGAGTGCCTAGGGAAGAGGGGAAAGTGTTTTCTAAATATGAATCTTAGTGAGATGCTTGCCTTTTTGGATAAGTTGTGTTGCTTGGTCTGTGGAATGATGTCACGAAATTGTTTCTAGCGAGGTTGAATCTATTCCACTAAATTGTTGTCTCTGGGTTTGATGGGGCATTGTGTAGGCACCATTGTAGGTGAAGAAACAATATCTTATTTCTCTTCGGCAATATGTTTTTGCTGGATAGAAGGTGTTGAGGCTGCAGTGGTTGTAGTGGTCCTTTGTGCATCATTTGAATAGACTATGAAGAGGATGAATTTTGCAGTATGAGAGATTACCTTGTGGCACTGTTTTTGTGGAACTGTAGTCGGAACTACCTCTGGTATCCTATAGATATGACCTTCCAGAGTAATAATGACACTACGAGGTCTAGAATCATAGATAGAATGATGTTTTGACATATATGGTTGGCCCAAAACAAAATCACAGACATCAAGAGGGGAAACATCACACACTACCTCATCCTTGAAGGGTTGGATTCCATAGGACAGGTGACACAGCTAGCTGACACAGAGATCTCATCCCTGGTGAAACCACCCGATGTTGTATGGTTGTAGGTGTGGTCTTTTTGACAAAACCAACTATTTGACCACCTTAGCTGAGATGAGTTTTTCTTGCTATTGTTATCAACAATCAAATGAAGTGGGGTCCCCTTCACCTACATATGTAAATGGAAGATTCACTCCCTTTCTTCAGGATCTACTGGTTCTTCTGGTTGAATTGTTGTGGTCATGACAATAACAGTGGGGTCTACATCGATGATCTGTCTATTTTCAATATTTTATAGTTAGAATCCTGAATCAGGTTTTGGCTCCATTTACCTCGGACACCAACCACTGTTTCAAGCGACATTCATCAGTGTTGTGCTAGGGGATTTTGTGGAATTTACATCACTTCCCAGTGTCATTCTTCATCTTTCCTTTACCCTTCTTGTCATCTGTCTTGGACTGGTTGTCTAGAGGTTGTTGGTTAGGGCCTTCTTTACCATGCTTTGGTTGGTGTAGATTTATAGACCCAAATTCCTATTTGTTCTGGTGCCTAAATTTCTACTCGAATTTAACAGGATATCGATAGGCAATTCCCAATGATGAGATTTTTAGGAAAACCATTTTTTTTTGGATGTACCTATGTAGAGCCCCACGGTATTTCAGAACCAAATGTCACTTGGAGTCTTTGATACCCATCTTGGTTCACAAGGTATGGAAAGTATTTGTGAACTCCAACACTATTTGGCTCTTCTTTTGACGTAGCATGGTGCATCTCATGTATTGGTCTTCATAGTTATCAACAGGGTAGTATTGTTCCTTGACCACATCCATAAAAAAAATCTAAAGTGGGCTCAACTCTGTTATAACCCTATAATTCGTAGGATCAATTGTTGATTGTAATTTTGTTTCCTTTAGTGCTTTTGACTTGCAAATATTGTTTCATTCTAGAAAAGAAAAAAGAAAGAAAAGAAAAGAAAAGAGGAATAAAAAAATGAGAAAAATAAAAAGAGTGCATAAAAGAAAAAAAGGATAAAGCCCCATGAAATGATAATGACTTGATCCATACAGTTTAAATATGGCCAAGTCCCTTTAAATTTAAGTAGTTAAGATTAGTGAATAAGCTTGGCTATACTGTCTAATCTTAGCCAAGTAAATTAGGTTAGCTAGTGAATAAATTTGACCAAGCAGTCTAATCTTGGTCAAATAACCCCAGGGTAGAGTATTTTCTTAGCCCAACAGTCTAAGCTGGGAAAAAGGTGCAAGTGAGTAGGTTAGGACATAGGCTAGTTAGTTTCTCTTCAATAAAATATGTAAGATAATCGATGAAAAAATGCATGATTTTGATGGTAAAATGTTTTTCTAACCACATGGTGGAAAAAGCTAGGAAACAGTGCAAAAAACCCATTAAAAGGTCATTAATCCTAAGTTTGGCCTCATATACTGAAATGGGATCTGGAGATTAAAGATCGGGCCTAGATCTACGACTAAGTTTTCGGTGCCCAAATCTACGGCTCTGAAGAGATTTCGGACCCCCCCCCCTGACCTTTCTACCTTTAACGGTGGGGGGGTACGAAAAAGTGATTAAAGTGTGCACTCAGATCTACGATCATCCCGTCAGTGCTCAAATGGATGGTCCACAAGAGATTCTAGACCCCCCCAACCGTTCTACCTTTAACAGTGGGGGGGGTTCGACATGATGATTAA
The DNA here is from genome assembly GCA_032191745.1 of Picea mariana. Classification (NCBI taxonomy): domain Eukaryota; kingdom Viridiplantae; phylum Streptophyta; class Pinopsida; order Pinales; family Pinaceae; genus Picea; species Picea mariana. The sequence continues at coordinate 347 of JASDQU011377421.1, read as the reverse complement.
AAAATGCGATTGAAACAACGGTTGATCTAGCTTTGTTCAAATCAACGGTCAGTGAGAGATCCCGGACCCCCCCCCCAACCTTTTTACCTTTAATAGCAGGGGCGGTCCAGAGTGAAGCAGTGTCCAGGTGGGTCCCACCCCTACGTGGCATCATCTCATTGCATCTTACCTCCCCACTCCAACATTTACCGCTTACCATTTTTCCAAATCACCACTTTCATCCAGAGAGGTCACATCCCAAAAACACCCTTGCAAGTCCCATTTCATGACCCGTCATCATGTCCCCTCCATCTAACCGTTACGGGTCATGAAATGGGACTTGCAAGGGTGTTTTTGGGATGTGACCT
>JASDQU011377420.1:0-10395 GCA_032191745.1 Picea mariana | reverse complement strand
TATGTCATTGACTGGTCCTGCTCATTAAGGTCTATAATATTTCTTAGTATTCTTAGTATTTTCATTACTGCCTGGTTCAACTACTGGTTAACTGTTTCTAGATACCCTATTTACAAATGGGTTGGCCCTAGAAAATTATAAAGGAATAAACATGAAAACTTAATCTATTAAGAACTTCTCAAATTCTCTCCACTGAACATGGATCAAATTTGAAAGAGACAGGATCATATGTTCTTAAATGGACTGGTTTTCTCGGTGACAAAGTGGCTATTTAGCAACCGTTCCCCATTCGTTGGTGCCGGGATTAAAATGCATGAAACTGTGTAAAGGTTTATGCTCATAGATCCCTTTTATGATCCTCATGCAATTCTATTACCCACAGGCTTTCATTTCCTGAAAACTGTTGCAATCTGTTTCTTCTGATTCTATTTAGTGAAAACTAGGCTCTCTGATTTTCAGAATTTAGATTTCTTCGTTATTTTTAACAGCTGTGAAGGAAATATTCAAATAGGAGTAGGGCAAAAGACCGCATCACTGATTAATCAGTTGAGACTGTGAGCAATATGCTCATACTTCATTGAAAGAGATTAATGTGAAAACACCTTATTACGCTATAAATCTTTAGCCTAATTATTTATTTTTAATTTTATTTATCAATATTTTCAATAGCATTAATTTAGTTTAATGTAGTATTGTTAATTATTTTTTTTAATGTATTATATTTTATTATTTATTATTTTGAATAATTATTATTATTCTCAACAACCTCTTTACCTAATGCCAACTGCTATAGAGTCTCTCTCCTAGGCTATAAACAACCTCTTTACTTAATGCCAACTGCTATAGAGTCTCTCTCCTAGGCTATAGAATCTCTCTCCTATATTTACTTCAAGGATCGAGTATCTCTCCTATATTTATCCTAATTGCTGAGTTTCTCTTTTAATGATGATGGATGGAGTATCCACTAAAAAAGTTGAACGCTTTTTATAATGATGATAATTGGAATATCCACTAAAAAAAGTTGAACGTTTCAAAAACTCTACACAATTTTTATTCTTAAGAAATTCCAAATTCCACTGCTGGTGAATCTATGGTGACAAGGAAGGAACAAACATTTTTCAAATTGATTGATTACAGGCTCATGTATTTCTTTGCAGGCTTGTCGTTAGAAGAACCTCGAGGACATAATGCTATAATTCTTTCTATACATCAGCAAGCTTTCCTATGAACCTAAATGCAGGCACCGATCCGTGTTGATTCTCCAAAACAATTGCCACCTAGGCACTGCAGGGAGCAGCTCATTGGATTGCCTGACACTCTGGCAGCGATCAGACAAAGGCTTGCAAAAAACAAAATTGACGACGTTCCAAGGACTTAGGAGATCACCCTTCCATTGTCACCGTTCAACAAAATTACCGTTGGATATTCTAATATAGTGCAAAAGGGGAGGACTACAAAAGTATGGAAAGCAAACCCCGTTCCATATTATGGGGTGCAAATTATTCCGTTACATCCATTTAAATTATCTCATTATATCCATTTAAATGGCTTTGTTTAATTGTTTTAAGTATTGATTTTTTTGTTTGAATTTAACCATATAAATCTGTATTAAATATAATTTTTTGTTGTTTAAATTGTATTTGTAAATGTAAAAATAGATTCAGTTTGGGGTATTAATATTATGTAAGCATTTGAATTTACAGATTCAATAATTTCTCACAAAATTTTAAACAAAATTAAACAGAAAATTTCACCTTAAACAAACTTTATTAAATATCAAACTTTAAATATTTTGACATAAATTTATTTTAATTTAAAATTTATTGAAAATTCAAATTTATTATAGAAATTTAGAAAACATTATAATATTTATAAAAAAATATAATTTATTAAACTTTGTGAATGATTAAAAAAATTCAAAATGCTACACTTTAATTTGAATGATATCTTTAAATTCATCTAAAAGATAATAAACTAAAATGATTTTTTTCATAATCTTTTATTTTTAAATTTTCTAAGTTTTATTTTTTTAGTTGGAATTGGGTATTATAAATCTGTATTAAATACAATTTTTTGTTATTTAAATTGCATTTCTAAATGCAGAAGTGGATGTAGCTTGGGACATTCAAATTATACAGAATTAACCACTTAAATATGCAGATTCAACAATTTCTCACGTGATTTCAAACTAAATTAAACAGTAAATACCACTCTTAAATTTTTTTATTAAATATCAAACTTTGAATACTTTGACATAAATTTATTTTAATTTAAAATTTAAACATTCAAATTTATTATAGAGAAATTTATAAAACATTATAATATTTATGAAACAATTTAATTATTAAACTTTGTAGATGATTAAAAGAATTCAAAATGCTACACTTTAATCTAAATGATATATTTAAAATTAATAAACTAAAATGATTTTTTCATAATCTTCTAGTCTCTTTTAAAAAATAAATAAATTAATAGATGATTGATGTACAAGTTAATTTAAAAATTAATAAACAAAAATAAAAATATTTAATAATGTTAAACTTAGTATATAAAAATAATTTAAATGTAAAGATGAAACATATGTGATGACAATGTTCTATCTGACCTTAAGAAAGGTAAGAGATTACTTTGATTTATTTACCATGTTATTTGGATGCTCAAAAAGCATTAGGAGAAACTTAAGAAGGTGTGTATTTTGAAAATCTAATTTGAGTATATGCAAAGTGTATGAACTCTAATTTGAGTATATGCATGGCAACACTCTAGAAGAAAGTGATTTTCATCTTCAACCTTCTTGGTGTCACAAAGATGACATATTCTTTCATGCCATGGTGTTTTGGGGGTTGTCCAACATACAGAGATACTTTTGATCTTCAATATTAGGGTTAACCCTCTCTTTATACTATCTTATTTTTTTTTTATCCTCTAGTTATTTATGACATTATAGATTTTTATTAAATTTAACTTGAACAATAATTTTAATATCATCCATATTCTACAAAATCAAACTTGGAATTGAAATAAGAAATCAATCAATAGTTTTATATATATATATATATTTAACTATGTATAACATAGATACCACAATCCTTATTTATTTGATTCAATTTCCATTTCCATCTTTATATTTATTACTTTTTTAATCTAAATTAGTAATATTTTCTATGACTAATTATGAAATTGCTATGGGGTTGAAAAAAAATTTTCATAAAAGAGGATGACTTCTTCAAAACCCTAGCGAAAACCCCAGATCTGTCTCTGTATGCGTCGAACCCCCCTGCAGACAGATTGGATGCACCCAAGTTCGTTTTGATGCACGAGGATGACACCACTGATCTCACAAGATGAATCGATAAGGGCAGGGGGGAAAACCCCCTCTTATAGAAGTGTAGCTGCAAACGACAGAGAAGGATTGTGGGTGAAGAGACCTACCTTTGAGCCACCACCTCACCTGCGAGATTAGCTCTTAGCCAAGGAACAAGGATTCAATAAAGAAATGGAAGTTGAGCCGAGCACGTTTCATCCAAAGGCATCTCATGGATGGGAACCAGAGAAATGTATTCCCCAATCGGAAAAACCGCCAACGTACACCATTAGCTCAACTAGGGTTGGGGATCACACCTAGTTTATGAGGGAGCATGCTCTCATCGACAATTTTATGGGCCTATGGCCTTCCAAACGAGACCTCATGAGGTGGATCAAAGACTGGTGGAACCCCAAGGGACATTACGAAGTGCAACTCAATTCAAAGGGGCTTTTCATGATCATCCTCTATAGTTTGGAAGACAAGGACATGATTTTTTACAACAGGCCATATTTCTACAATTCTGTTGTGTTATTCCTCGGGTTCTCGATAGACCGTTTCAGCCTAGAGAAAGAAGACTTCACCATGGCACCAGTATGGATAAGGCTATATTCTCTACCGTAAGAATTTTGGCTGGAGGAAATCCTCATGGGAATAGGGAACACAGTGGGAAGATACATGAAATAATCTAAGGCCATAAAGAAGAGTAAATACACTTTATATGCTCGAATCTGTGTTTACATAGACATATCAAAGGCTTTACCAGGCTCAGTAACCCTAGAATATTAAGATGAAGACTGGAATCAGACAATTGACTATGAGCATATTCCTTTCCACTGCAGAAAATGCCACGAGGACGATCACCTCTTCTGCGACTGTCCCCTTGAATGCCCATAACCCAAAAGCTGGGGAGGGGGAGAAAAAGGATGGTTATACTACAGTTACATGCAATAAAAACCAACCCCCCAGAAAAAAAATCAAGAAAGCACTCAGAAGATCCCCACTAGAAACTTCTTCTACATTCTCAGCCAACTCCCAGAGGAAGAGGAGGTAGGAAATCCACACAAAAAAGACAACCAGGACAAGGAAAAGGGAAAACCCAAACATAAAAAAAAATCAACCAAAGAACATAATCAAGAAACAAGCCCAAAAACCTAGCAGATTGTGGACAAGCCAGAGGATGGGGGGAGATACTTTAGTGTAACTAGATGAACTAGATCTGGCTGATATATATCTAGAGAAAATAGAGGAGACCTTCAATAGAAAGGAACTGCAAACCATCCCAGTAGAACAACTCAGAAAGGTGCATAAATTTTGCATTGACTCTACCGCAAGATCCACCTCAAGACTTGGGATCTCCTTAGACCCAGCCACTGAGCTCAAACGCACCTCTCGTGAAAGCAAGTGTCAAGGCTGCAAATTTGCACATCAACTCATCAAGGAATTAGGGAACTACATGCTAAACTCAGGGCATATCTAGAGACTCACAGAAAGGTATCTCCATCCACCCCACAAATCATCTTGATGAAGATTATAACATGGAATATAAGAGGGCTTAATGGAAGATCCAAACAAAGGACTCTTCGAGACAACATTCATGTAGAGAATCCATACATTCTCCTTTTACAAGAAACAAAATGTGTCGGGGATGAAGCGAAGGACATATTTCGGTGTTGTTGGAGGACCTATAACTCCACTCATACAGAGTCAAATGGGGCCGCAGGGGGCCTTGAAATCATTTGGAACCCATGGCACAACTAAAGAGCTGGAACAAGAATGTATTTGGAAACATTTTATAGAGGAAAGAAGAAATTGAGCAACGCCCGAAAGAAATGCAAAAGGTATTCATTACAGGAGAAAGAACGACAACCTTAATAATGGAGGAAGGGTAGCTTCGCACATAACTGGAAGAGCGACAGGAACAAGAGGAAATAATCTAGAGGATGAAATTCAGAGTACAACGGATCAAGGAAGGCGAAAAGAACACCAAGTTCTTCCAGAGATCCATGGTGTACATAAGATACATAAACAAAATCACTCAACTAGAAGACAACCAGGACAACTCCATCCGGGATCACACAAGCATAGCAGAGGAATTGACAAACTACTATAAAGATCTTCTAACTAAGCCCATAAAATACCTAAGGCCCTCTATTTGTAAGATCACAAGGCACATCCCCTCCCTAGTCACACAAGAAAAACATGAAGCACTTACCAGGACAATTACACAAGAGGAGGTGAATCAAGCAGTCAAAGAGATTCCCCCTGGCAAAGTCCCAGGGCTGGATGGATTCACACCAGACTTCTTCCACTACTATTGGTCGCCGATACCGAAAGAAGTCTAGAAAATAGTTGAGGAATCCAGAACTTCAGGGCAAGTTCTATCAACCTTCAATGCCACCTTCCTCACTCTCATTCCAAAGGAAGAAATGGTTACGCATCCTAAGAAATTTCGGCCAATATCACTCTACAATGTAATCTACAAAATCATCACTAAAGTCATCACGCTGCGAATCAAACCGATTTTTCCATACATCATATCCAAAGAGAAACCAATATATGTGGAGGGAAGGAAAATCATGGACAATGTCATCCTAGCTCACGGGGTCATTCACTTGCTAAAATCAATGAGAACCCCAGGTATGCTCATGAATCTCAACCTCTCTAAGGATTTTCATAGAATAATTTGGCAATACATGAGCTCCCTCCTTTACGCTTTTGGCTTTGATAATCTCTGGGTAGTCTGGTTCATTCATCTCACTTCCTTAGCCTTCTTCTCCACACTTGTCAACGGAGTGCCCTCTCAACCATTTTCTCCCTCCCGTGGCATACGACAAGAGGATCCCCTCTCCCCCTTCCTTTTTGTCATAATGGCGGAAGGCTAGGGGTGCTACATCAAAGCTTGAGTAGAGGATGGTTCTCTCAAAGGCCTACCTCTCCACAATCTCTAGCCAGCCCCCTCCCACAATCAATTTGTCGATGAAACCCTTTTGTTGAACACCCCAACTGCATAGCAGGCTAAGAAGCTCAAGATCATCTTCACTGACTTTTCCAAAGCTTCAGGAACTTCCTTAAACTTTGGCAAGTCACAACTCTACTTCTTCAATACCCAAGTGGAAATTCATAACCACATCTCTGAACTTCTGGGCATCCCCAAGATCTCCTTTCCTTCCAATTATCTAGGTGTCCCCTCATGGGAGAGGCTACACGTAACATTTCCTGGGACAACCTACTTCTTTCTATCTCTAATAGGCTCAGTAACTAGACCTTTAGATCACTTAATCTTGCAGCCTGCCTGGTTCTTCTAAAGTATGTACTCCAAGCCCTACCGACTTACCTCTACATTGTTCTAGTAGCCCGCCAGTCTGTCATTAGAGCTATCGGAAACCTCCAGCGTAGCTTCATGTGGCATGGTCACCATCTAAACAAAAAATGGGAACTAGTGGGATGGGATAAAATCTGCAGGCCCAAATCCTTAGGGGGACTGGGACTCAGAGATCCAGGCAAACTCAGTCAAGTAATGGGGGATAAAATTTGGTGGTGCTGGCTCAATAAACCCACAGAACTATGGGCAAGAATCTGGAAAAGGAAATACACGCCCAATATGAAAGAGAAGCTTCTAATCAGATTCAATGATCGGATCCATGGATCAAATATCTGGAACATTGCTTGGAGCAATAAATCACTCATACAGAAGCATGCTTTATGGGATATTTGAAATGGAGAACACTCCATGTTCTAGAAAGATTCATGGAAACAACAACCACCCCTAATGTCCATAGAAAATCTCAGCCCCCTCTATCAACAAATGAAAACAAGGGACACTCTACACATAAAGGACCTCTGGAAGGAAAAATATCCGCAATACCCCTGGCGCAGATGGAAAAATGAACCCCATGAATTACACCTATAGGTAGAAATGGACCTGCAGGCCTGGTGGGACTATGCAAATCAATGTAAAATCCACATTGGGGAAGGACCAAACATCCTTAGATGGGGACATTCCTCAGTAGGGAACTTCTCAGTCAAAGAAGCATACCATCTCCAGGAAAACCACCAAGGGAAACCAAAGGATCACATTTGGAGAAAAATATGGAATCCAAAATTATGGCTGAAAGTCTCGATTTTTCTTTGGTTAATTTTCCAAAACCGCGTACTCACTTGGGAAAACCTTCAAAAATGAGGGTTTGTAGGCCCTTCAATTTGTCCCCTCTGTCAACAACAGGAAGAGACAATGGAGCACTTAACCATTGCAGCCACAGTGAGGCCATCTAGGACATGGTAGCACAACTAATGCGTCGCTCCAACATGAATAGAACCAGCATCATAAGCACCATTGAAAATTAGGATTAAATATCCTATCAAAATTCAATTTTAGACAGCATCTAGCAGCTAATACCAAGCTTCACAGTTTGGCAAATTTGGAAAGAACGAAATAAAAGAATTTTTTGATCCATTCCCTCCCCCCCTGACTCAACTTGGGAAAGGATCATAAACCTGATATGGGAAATGATCAGAGTTGAACACTGTACCCAAGAGGATCTCAAGTGAAATCTTGTGGAATGTCACATCTTCTAGGCCTGACTCCTAAACCTCAACAATGATTCGATAAATAATTATACCCGCAATACTAAAATTGGTTGTAGTCTGAGAACTTGGTCCCCTCCCCCTTAGTTTTGTTAAACTAAACTTTGATGGTTCTTCAAAGGGTAATCTGGGGCCGGTGGGTTTTGGTGCGATTCTAAGAGATAACGAGGGGACAATTCTACACTTCGCAATAGGATATTTGGGACTCAATACAAACAATGTTGCAGAACTATGGAGCCTACTTAGGGGGGTCAAGTTAGCAATATGTCACAACAGCTTCCAGCTCATAGTGGAAAGGGATTCCCAGATCATCATTCGACTCATCTCCAAAATCATGCATGGTTCACACCCCTCGGAAATCTCACCCAACTGTAGATTACTAGGAATGTTGGAATACTTCAAGTCCCTCCTCCAGCCCTATCTCATTCTTATCCCCTCCCATGTGAAAAGAGATGCCAACAAAATTGCATACTGTCTAGCCAACGAGGGAGTGGACTCAAAGGAAGAATTAATCTAATGAAACTCTCAAATATCTCCACCGACCAAGCTATTATCACGTTTTCTGAATCTTGCCCAAAGAGGCTATCCTACCTCGGATGGCGTGCCACGTAGCCCAAGGGAGCCACACAACCCTCCCATGAAATCAGCCATAAATATGGTCGACCTCCATCCCACACCCCATTCTTGGATGGAGTATGACCATAAAATCTTGGATAGGAAGCGAGGACAACTCCCCCACGTCATAGTAATGGAGGCCTAGAAGACTAATGGCAAGGGGGGGATGTTGATTATAGGTGGTAGCATAGAGGTCATGTCTTCCCCTTGGTTAACTATCCAGCTTGGCCATGGAATTCAACACTTTGCCTCTGTTCTTTGTTGCCTCACTCTGCCCGAGAATTTGGTTTTATCATAGTCAGTTCTCTTGGTGTTGTTCCAGGTGGTTCTTCACCCCCCAGGATCTGCCATGCCAAGAGAGAGAGGGAAGCCTAGGTGAGGTCCTGACTGGTAGAGTAGTGCAGCCACTCAAAGACGTCTGCATAATTTGGAGTGAGATCTGTCAATTTCCTGGACTCAACGAATTGCACAGCCTCATACTCCTCCAATGGCCTTCATGGAGGAGGAATTCCTAGAGGAACCAATTTAGGTTCCACTGGAATTCATCCTCTACATGGTCCTAGATGAATACTTGCGCCCCAACACTAGTTTGGTTGTTACAAGTACATAGGCGACCATGGATGGCACTAATTGCATTGTTTAGGAGGAATTCCCAAAGGAATTCCTCCACATGGTCCCAGATATGCACATTCACCCCAGCACTAGTGTGGCTGGTATAGGAACAATGACGAGCATGGAGGGTGCCACATGCATTATGTAGGAGGAGTTCCCCACTGTGGCTCCTCCACTGCTGAACATAGTTGAGGAATGCGATCAGACTCCACCCAACCTCTTCAGCCTGGAGCATCTGGAGCTTATCTTTGACATCGTAAGCCATATGGTGGACCAACTCTATCGACACACCCTCATCAGTAGCCGCATTGACATGTTGTTCGATGAATTTTCTAATGCACCAACCAAGCAGAGGTGCCCGACCTGTGTGCATCACTTCGTGTTCCATCCCAACGATGGCATCCTTCATAGTGGCACTCTGGATGACAGGTTCCATGGTTCTCACAACCCCTCTAATGTCTAAATCTACACAATTCTCTGAGCCTCACTAGCATGGTGATGGAGCTTTTTTTCTTTTCACCTGGGTCTGGTACTCTGTTCATTTCTTGCCTAGATTTAATTTTCATATTTTATTAGTATGCTTAGTTTACACAGACAGTTATGTCAGCACTACCATCTTCCATCTGCTCTGGTTTCCAATTAGCAGGGCAACTGACAGATACCCATTTTTGGTCGAAAACATAATAGGCAGCCACCTGTTTTGATTTCCACTAGTTTGGCGAAACAGGTGGCAGGCCGGTGACATGTATCAATTTTGTACAGTAATAGATCATTAATAGGAATTACCTCTTTTTATTTACAAAAAAAAATAATTTTTTTTTATGAAATTGCTATGTGGCTTTATCTGAAATTAGACTATAAGACTAAAAAGAGTAATGTATCAAACTAGCTTTGTTGAAGTTGTGGTATGATGGGATGATATAGACTTGTCTTCCATTAATTATATTCTTATGTTACATAATTTAAAGAATTCAATAGTGTCATTTGATATTAAAATCTTAAATTATTAGTTATAAGGTAAATAAGTAACCACATATTATGACCTTGTTACATCAAATCAATGATCGTTGTAAATTTGGATTAAGTGATTAGTATATTGTTCTCATAGATGACATTGAGATGATAAAATTTTGGAAAGCTTAGGCCAAGCATGGGAATGACAATAAAATATACCCTATCTTTATGTTTAATAAATAATTTAATAATGTAACTTGGTTGGGTGCAAGAGATGGAAGGTTAGAAAACGCATGAGGAGAACGATGCTTCTCAATGTGTAC
>JASDQU011377419.1:34245-50915 GCA_032191745.1 Picea mariana | reverse complement strand
TGAGTATAAGTAGTTAGTTCTGATATTTTTTTATGGTGGAATGGTTGAGCTAGGTTCCCTGCTATTGTAATATTTTTATGGAGAACACTGGTTCTCTAGTTATGTATTTGTTTTTGAGACATCTTGGTTAATCTAAGTCAACTTTCTTGGTCCATCCTATTTGCCTCTGATATTGAGAGAGTTCAAGATTGATTGATTCACATGGATTGTTATGACTATATTATGATGAATGTTATATTATAGTGTTGTTATAATTTCTTTCAGTTTCTTTGAGATTTGAATTCAAGAGGATCTTGCGTTTAAGTTTTTCCTCCTTAGGTTGTTGGAAGACTTGATGTCCACAACAAACCTCTACACTCTCCTCACCAAATTCTTCTGTCTATTCACCCTTAATCTAACTTACTGACTGAAGTTGATTCCAGACCTCAATTGCTTATGCAAGCTAGTCTAGATTTCTGAGTTAGAACGTTATTATCATTGAGTCCTCTCCATTTGATCACCTAAAACTCATTTACATTTTCTATATAAACTGATGGGTACTGGGCTTACCTTCTATGCAATTTAAGGGTGAATTCTAGTGCTAATATTTCTGGAGCCGTTTCCAGGGAACAAATTGAAGACATTTCCCTGGGATAGAATGACAAAGCTTACTGATTCTGAAGGTGCATTAGAACTCAGTACATCAAAGACTGAAACTTGCACCTAGTGAATCCATTGTTTCGACTCCACTGTTTTAGTTGTGGCTCCAAAAGTCAGACACACGAGGTCTACTCCACAGTTTCCTCTGGCTACACTTGAAGCTGACCCAAAGAGGATTATCAAGAAAAGAAAGCTTTCTCGAGAAGGCTTTAGCTGCTTCTCTAGATTGAAAATCTCCTTGGGAGAGCGACAACGATCAGATTTGGCCTTTTGATGGTGAACAAAGACCAGACACATTCAGACTGCATAGAATTCACCTGGCGACTCCACAATCAAATACTCCACTGGGGAGGACCCTGTTGACAGAAAGATGACCATACTGAAGGGGAAGACCAGGTATTAGTTTATGAGATTTCTTCATGAAATCTTGTTTTTCTTTATCAACTCATTTCTCTCTTTCCATTTACATATAAAAAGGATTATCCTCTTCTTTGTCTATTTAGATGATAATAAGGTTTCCTTTACTTATCCATCCTTGGAAGAAGAAGACATGCCCTCTTCTTGTGTTGTAGATGTTGATCTTGTGTCTTCACCTCAACCTATTCATAAAAGTGAGATTTGTATTTGATTTCCTCATGAAATTGATCACCCTTGTAGCCTTGAGGGGGTTGAAAATGATTCAAATTCTTCTAAGATCTCATTGTCTTTCGTTATTACTGACGAGCCTGTCCATCTTCTTGTTAAACCTCATATTCATACCACCAGTTTTCAAGCTAAGATTAGAGACAAGATGTTTAAACCTTTAAGGTTGCCACTTGACCTTCATCCTCATCCTCTATATTCATTTGAGTATCTTCCTCGGTTTTCTAGGGAGGATCATGTTATAGTTGAGAGGCACTTCTAGGCCTTTAAGAACTTTGTTGATCAGTTTGATATTGTTCATGAGGATGTTTCCATGAGGTTTTCCTCACATTATTTGTCTAGATATGTTGATGTGTGGTTTAAATGTCTGAGAGCTAGTTCTATTGGTTCTTTGATCGAGTTATGCCATGCTTTTTTTAAGTGTTGGGGTGAGAACAAGTCCCTTGATCAGTACTAGTTTGAGTTTAATGCCTTGAGGAGAGGGGAAGAGGAAGCCTTGGTTTTCTTCAACAAGAGGTTTTACAACATTTATCATAGTATGCTTGTGGAGATCAGACCCACATAGACTACTGCCATGGTGTACTATGTCATGGCTCAACATCTAGAGCTTGTCCTTCTCCTGAGAGAAAGGAAATCTTCATCCTTAAGACACTTGTTTGAAGATGTTGAAGAAGTCGAAGAGAAAATCAAGGCTAGAAGAGGGGTTCGTATGCAGGAATGTCTTGAAGAATTTCATGTGCATAAGAAAGGAGACTGCCAGTATGTCTCAGATTCTGAGCAGGAAGGTAGTGAGTATGAATCAGATCTTGAATAACAATAAGGAAGTGGGTTTGATTCACATTTGGAATCATATCCTTCAATAGTTGCAGATTTTTCTATGGGCAGGGATGCATATCAATCTTATGATAAGTTTTCAAAACATTTTGAGCATGAAGTAGTGGTTGATTTCATAGATAACTATATGTTCTTGGCTGATCATAGTTGTGATGCTTTAAATCCTGTTGTACCATTATCTTATGATCATTCTTATGAAGGAGAGACCACAATTGTTGGTGATCAAGGGTTGGTTTCGAAGGAACAGGGAGGTCATTTATTTGCAAGTAGAGAGGCATTTACAGAGGAGCAACCTGGTCTTCCAAAGAAACCAGGATTATTTCATTCTATTCATGATCCTATGGCCATATGCATGGAGTCATTTGTTTCATATTTTTTGAAATCTTCTAATCACATTATTTCACCGATACTCACAAGTGAGTATGGTTTTATGAAGGATTTCCAAGACCACACCATAGAGGATTTTCCTTTATTCATTAAGAAAAGATATTGGGTGGAAATCAACCATCCCAGACCCACAGAAGACAGATAGCAGCATGTAAAGGAGGAGCTAAGTGGGTAGTTTATCTTCTTTCTAGCACCTGTAAACGAGCAAATACCACTTGGGATCAGCTGACTCGTATCATCTCTCTACCCACCTGAGAACATCAAACGACAGGTGAGCCATAATGAAGGACATGAGTTAATTTCTTACCATTTGAGATTTCCTGATTGCAAATTTTGTGAGCCTATGGGGTTATATATGGAGCTGTGTTTTCCAAAAGCATTGAAGCCTATATAATTATTCATATTATCATAATTTTGGGGTATGTTCAGTGTTCCAAGCCATGTTCTTGTTCCTCTTTCATACCTCCCTAGCTTTTTATGGATCATATGTAGTGAAGTGAATAAGATTTATATTACCAAACAATCTAGGTGGCTATGGTGGAAGGTTTCTTTCACCTAGCACGTTGTAAAAGTCAGTTAGCCTAGGATTGTACATAAATAATCTCCTTATGGAACCCATGTGTTTGTTTTTGTTTTTATTAGAGTAGTGTACATATTTCCTTGTTTTCTTCAGCGAAAGGCTTGAGCTAGAATCCATAGCCCAACAACTAAGGCACTAGAACTACATGTTCTTGGCAGCTCGCAGAGAGCATGCCATCTCCTGTGGAGCCAAATGTTATCACATAAGACTATCTAAGGGTCACAAGGTGACCCAGTCCTTTGCTTGCACAGGTATCAGCCTTGAGCTCAAAACACAGCTTTCAGAACAGTCTATTTTGGGCTTGAAGCGCAAGCAACATACAGTTTTAGTCTTTCAGCGACGGAGAATCCTAGAGCAGTTTAGATCAGCAGTTCACTGACATTTGGAATATTAAAATTTGCATGAGGTACAATGCCAAGGAAAAATCTTGAAGTAAGCACCAAGTTGTTGATCTTGAGGGGGACAGGTGATAGATGATCCAAGTGTATGGCCAACCTTCTCTCTTTAGGTTGGGATGTTTTTGTTGTAAGATTTTGGCCATTCAAAAGTAGAGGCTGGGGCTCTAGAAGATGTCAAATTAGTTAATATTGAGTTCAAGAGGAATGATCCCCATAAAATCGTGGAAACCCACCTAGCTCAATACAATTTAAATAAGTATGTGCACGAGAATTCCCCACAGGATGAAATATTCAGGGGAGCCAGGTCATATAGGGAAGTATTGAGCAGAGTCTGAACTCTGGCTCTAGATCAATTAGCCAGTTTCTATAATTTCCAAAGGCATAGAAGGAATAGTTTGCATAGGGTATTACAGGGAGAACCAATGACACCTCCATCTACATAGGAAGCTACACCTCAGGGTTTGGAAGTAGGAAGTTCTGACAAGCAGAGTACTGAGGAAAATCCAAAGGATGCTGAAGTCTCAATGCAGAAAGTGGAGACTTCATTATCAAACCCGCCGAGTACTCAAACGAAAGCTCAGCTTGAAGCTTTGCTGAAAAAAGGATAGGACACATCGTCATCAACACCAGATAAACTAGCTACCAACACAGCAGGGCAACAGTCGTTACCGATATATGTAGCCCTATTAAGTCATTAACACCTTTAGAGTCAAGTCAAGCAAATCCAAATGTCGAAGTCATATTTATAGAGGACCTTACTCCGATTTCAGTCGAAGAAATGCCTCCTTCAGACTTCTTTTTCAGTAAGAAGAGAAGGGTCAGGGTTACAAGAGAAACGTATGAAAAATATGGTGCAATAGTCAAAAGGAAAAGAACGTCGTACGATGGATAGGGCCTAGACGATACATAATTTGCTAGGGAAATGGCAGGCTCACTAGGTTCCTTTGCCACGATTAATCAATGTTTAGTAGAAAATCTAGCAGAGCAGCTGAAATAGAGAAATCTATTGGTAAGACAGTTGCAGGACCAAATGATGACCGTGGAACGAGATGTGAGAAGTCATATGAATACGGATTTTGAACAGATTAGAGCCTGTGATAGACAACAGATTCAACAACTCAAAACTAACCTAGATGAACTATATCAAAATTCTTAGGCAAATAGAGAATTATCCACTCAACATGAAGAATTGATCAAGAAACTACAAGACAAAATAGATTTGGTTGAAGGTACAACAGTGGAGATGGAAAATTTCCAAGATCAGGCACTAGAAGTACATGAAAAGCTGGAATCATCCCAACAAGATATTTTTACGAAGATGGGAGCCATTCAGAATTGTTACAGGGTTGCAGACCTTTCCCTAAATAATATTTACATTAAATAAAGAGAGGCTCGCTCTGCTCAGTCCAAGTTTCAGAAAGCCATATCACTAGGGCCAAAATATGATAATTCAGGAGTCCCTCGACTTTCCCATTCTGAGCAAACCAGAGGTGACATAATCTTGAAAGCTTGGGAAAACAAATTGGCCGAAAGAAAGAGACTTTCTATGGAGATAAATGAAGCTTTTATAGAGGCATTGTCTTCACTAGATAAGGAGCTACTTGATGTTGAAGGAAGTACTGCCTCTGAAACCTTGGAAAACTTTGACATAGCAAAGAACCTGTTGGAGCCACCTTTGTTTTTTCTATCCCGTCTCGAATTTCATGTCTTAATGCTTGAAATCGAAAGATGGCTTTCGTATTTTCCATCTGTGGTTTCAAAATCTCTAAAGTCTTATCATGCAAGCAGCGGTAATTATTGTACTCTCGAGGCGAGTTCTACTTTTCGTCAATTTTCCCCCCTTTGTTCTACCTCCGGATTTTGTGTGTTGGATGCTATAGATAACGCAGTTCACAAGTCCTGAGCAACGAAACGTCGAAATCTCTTTAAAATTTCACCCAGGGCAGTAACGGGAGTAAAATTTTCCTAAATCATGATTAAACGTCATTGGGTTTTCGCGTCTTGGCGTTCACTAAATCCAAAAGTTTATTGTCGTAACCCTGATAGCCGAAACCGCAAAGTCCTTATTTTAGTAACCCGTGTCAAGGTTAAAGGTAAAAGATAAGCCATGGTTGAGTTCTGTTAGTAATTCGCCACTCGACGTTTTCTCTTGAAAAGGTTACACTGTCTAAGCCCCGACTCGTGAAGCCACGATAAGGATATGAACATAATTAATTAAACACTTAATCCGAGTTTATCTTCCCTTTTAATTAAAATGTATTATCGCGATCTCGCGGTTTCGCAACTCGGCATGCAAACTTCCTGGAAACTTACATTCGAAGCTCCAAGTCGCGATATTGTGAATATAAATAATTACGTGATTAATTAAGTGTCTAATCACAATTATTTTTTTAATAATCAAAATCAATCATCGCAATTTCGGGGGTTAGAGGTTCAAGGGGTTAAAGCAAAAATTATCGATACAATGAGTACCAAAAGGTTAATTAACTTTGGTAAAATCAGATTAATTAAGCTAAATCAATATCTCCCGTGTTTTGATGACTTGCATAGTTTACGAAGCATTCTTAATCCTTCCTTACACCAACTGACATTTTGAACCGCCAAAATTATGGCATTAATTAGAAATAAGGAGAATCGACAAATAAAGATCGGGTTTTTGTTGCTAAATTTATTTCTAAACATGATTTGACAGATTTGTTCTAAAAAGTACCAAGTTTTCAAATATATAGAGTTGTTATTCGTTATAACAAATTCATTTCTATATTATGCAGAGCACATTTTCTCAGTGAGCTAACTTCTGTATGCATACATATTTTTATCGCAGAAGAGCTAAAGTAGGATCTCCCATCATGGCCCCGTGAAAAGCATCCAAAGCCAGCATTGAGGTTCTGGGACAAGGTTTGGACAACGTCGCTGATACTTCACCTCGAAGTGTCCACTCGGTCCCGAACTGGTCGTTCGTTTCTGATGTTCTGTAGGCTGAATTAGTGGATTTTTTCGATGATTCCAATGACAATGAAAAAGATGACATAACCACCAAATATAAGATCGTCATTCAGTCGAGAATGCATAAAGTAGCAGCTAGGCCATGATTGCTCCCCTATTATGATATGGTCCGATGGGCATTAGACCTTGTGGACATACCAACCAGAACCATCATGAATTAGCAGAAGGTCACCATCGGGACTTTCAGACCTGAACATCTGCAAACTATGTACAAGTTTCCCATAGCTTCCGACCTTACATATGGTGTTGAATTCTTGGAAGAGTTCAAATAGAAGGAATTCTAGCTTAATAAGAGATTGGGTTTTGCACCCTGCAAAGTTCAGGGCAGACAGTCATGGTATATATTCAATAGCTTCCTTGGAACCACATTTCAAGTATGTAGCTATGATGACATGCAGATTATACAGGAGAGAGGACACCTCACATTTCTTTATTCAATGGGTGCCTTTAATACATTGAGTCTCCAAAGGTTGTTCTTTAGACTCGGTGAAAATGTTGTTTGATAGCTTGACCGGTCGGATTATAAAGTGTCAGGCGCAGAAAGAGAGTAAAAATATTTCTTCATTTTTTATGTCTGCATACATTATGGACGTCGTATGCTTTCTAACACCATTTCCCTTAATGAGCTTGAGTTGGACACCAGCAGAGGCCGAGCCCATCCATGTCTATCATTCAAAATTATGGAAAAACAAAGCGGCAGATTTTGTATATCAAATCTTCAATTGGGTGATGGTACCGCTACATGTCACTATTTTCGGTCACCCGTCACCCAGGATCTCGGACAGTATAGTGACGAATTTGAGCAGCATAGCTAACTGGTATGTAGAAGCTGAATTCTCATATCTCGGAGTTTTCAGGGCTTCTGTTCCCCTCCATGCATTGCCATTATTAATTCCTGACAAGCTGTTTTGTCGTGAGGTTGCTAGACAAACAGTAATTGGGGGCATAAGCAAGGAGCTTAAGGGATACTCAAAAAAGGTATGGCCACCTTTTCTTGTTCATTTAAATTTATATTCTTTATTAGATTTCAAGCATGCTAAAGTTGAGGCAGCAACCCTGGAAGACCTAAAATTGGTCCTTATTGAATTCAAGAATCATGATCCTCAAAGGGTTGTAAGTAATCATTTGGCCAGTTGCGGACTCAAGAGATTTGAGCATGAAAATTCACCCTCGGATGACATTTTCCGAGGCACAAGATATTATACTGAGATTTTAGCTCGGATACAAACCTTGGCACCTAAAGAGAGGGACGATGTTCTGAAGTTCCAATAACATCGACATAGTTGTCTTCCCCCATTATTACGAGGTGAGAATCTGAGTACGGCGGAGGTGAAACAAAAAGATGCCGAAGGCTCCAAGGATGCGACTCCTGGTCAAGAAAAGCACCAGGACGGGGGAGAGAAAACTAAGAGTCTAAAAGCAGAGATAAAGACTCCCAACCCGTCGAAGGAGCAGACTCCGGTTACTACTCCAAGACAATCAACGAAGCAAATCGAAGATCCTATCACATCAGTTACTCCCTTGTAGTCAACTCAGGGAAATATTGACACAGGGTGGATCTTAGATGAAGAGTTGAGGCCTATAAGGGTGGAAGAGCTCCCTCCAAATGAGTTCTTCTTCGATAAGAAGAGAAAGGTAGTGGTAAAGAGGGAATTCTATCAGGAAGGGGAATTGAAAGTCAAGAAATACAAAGTTATGACTAATGGGAAGGACAAGAAGAATGAACAATTCACGATGGAAATAGATTCGACATTAGGAGCATATGCCATGATTAATCAATTTTCAGTTGAGGTTTTGAAAAACCAACTAAAACAAAAAAACTGCCTCATCAAAACCCTAGAAGCTAGACTAGCCACAGCAGCAGAGGTTGCCAAAGACCAGGCAAGTGTAGGAATAGAGCAAGAAAGGTTGGCCGATAAAAGTGAGATAGAGCTACTCAAGACTAAGCTCGAAGAAACACAGCTGGTGGTTCGGAATGGTCAGATGCAAGCGGGCCAACAAAAATATTTGATCGAACAACTACAGGCTAGAGTGGAAATCGCCGAAAGTAAAGTGACAAATATCGGGATGTTCTAGTCCCAGGCGATGGAGATTCAGAGCAGAGTCTCTGCGGCCCAATGAAATTTACTCACCAAGGTAGAGGTGATTCAGGACTACTGTTTTCTGGTTAATCAAGTTTTGGAGAATTTATCTGCTAGAGAAAGAGAGGCTGGAGTAGCACGGGTCGCCTTTCAAGAGGCTGTGATAGCCACAAACAAAAGGGATTCGGAAAGTACTCCCAGGTTTACCATTTCGGAGAAGACCAAAGGAAACATTCTATTAAAATAATGTGAACACAACATCTTGGAAGGTAAGCTACAAGCCAAGAGGGTAACGAAATCCTTAGAAGAGGCTTTTAGTTCTATAGATGGTAATCTACTAGGCATTGATAGCGGAGGTAATGGCGAGGCATTGATTCAGATGACATGGAAAAAATCTCACTTGATTTAAATGAAAAAGAGGAAGGAGATTCAACCGAGATCTCCCAGGTGACTATGGAGGACATAGACCAAATAGACAAATGTATGATTAAACCAAGCGTGCAATTATGCGCTATCGACATCATAGATAGACAGATGGAAGACAGGCTGTCGCAATTAACCCGAGATTGTTACTCTTTTGAAGCCAATTTTCAAGCAGAACCGTCAAGGTTGATATCTCGGTTGGTTGAAAGATGTGTCACCTATACCGAGCACGCACGAGGACAAGTTTCTGGCAGCAAGTAAAGACAGAGAAGAAGAAATGGAGCAATTACTCTCCTCCCTATCATAACTGAAAATTTTGCAATGATTGAGATTCCATCTTATTGTAAAAATGTATAAATACACCATAGAAAGAAAGAAAAGAGGCTGGACCTTTTTGTGTCGATTGTAACAGAGGTTTTACATTTTGAGAGTTAATATAAAGAAAATATGAAGATTCTCAATTCCGTCATGACTATTTTATGATTTTGTTTTCTTGTGTCTCATATTTTGTTTCATTTCATATTCATAACTGATGAATGCTTCTCTATAAGTTAGTGCAACCTCTACTATAGTGAATGAAATTTGGTTTTCTATATTGTTTACTGTTTTTCCTCTATACCATCTATCAGCAGGTATAAGACCAGTCAACACTTTTAGAATTCTATATATATTTTATGCTTCATCGGGTTACTTCTTTAGATTTTTCTTCTTCTATTTATATGTGAGATTCTCCCTTGATAGGAGTCTTACTTGATAAATAGCTAAATGTTTTCTCCCACCTCATACATTTTTATTAAAATATAACCCAGTTATGGGAAAGAGCCTTTTATTTGCATTCCTTTTATTCCTAAAACTGTAAACTCTCTTTCATATGACTGAATTAAGACAGCACTCAAACTTCCCCTGAGTTTTCCTTATTTTACTATTCCTCCATGACTGTCCCTATACAAACACATCCCAATATCGAATCCAGATTATCAAATCAAACACACATTGCCTTAAACATTTTCGGTACTATTCTTAAAACAACCACTACACGGGTTGAGCTCGAACGTTCATGGGCAGGGATTGAATGGGATATAAACATCCAGGAACAGTTGGAAGCTAGACAACGCCAACGCAGAAACCATCCCTAGTTTCCCTTGCCGAAGGTTGACGTTTCTCTTTTCTCTACCCTTTACCCACTTTCGGATGCCTAGACACTGTACTTCTAAGCCTTAAGTACAGACTCTAGAACAACATATTTCTGGCACCGTTGTCAGGGACCGAAGTTACGAAATCTTTTTCCGTGGAAAATGACATTTTTCTTTTCGTTGAAAGTGTTACCCTTTGATAGTGAACAAAGAGTACACACCTTTTTTAAGGCTTTCCAATATTTCACTTGGCGACTCAACAAATAATAAACTGGCATTAGGTCGAAGGAATACCAGACAAAACCCGGATGGTAAGCAGATTACACCCGTTAACGATCTCGAGAAGATTCTAAAGGTGAGAGGCTCTCTTAAGCCAACCACTGTAGTCTATAAGATTAAACACCCACAACTGAAGACTAAGAGTTCTTCTAAACCTTCAACTTCATGTAATCCTCTCTTTGATACTAAATATCTAACGTCAAACTACTCCAAAGTTAGGAGTGTGATTCATCCGACAATCCCCTTAGTACATAAAGGAAAGGGCCCTTTTGAAAGTTCATCGGCAGTTGACATACCATCTTTTCTTCAGTTAAATTTCTCGACCTCACCTAATTATGAAGAGTGTGTTACACATTCGGTTTCCACACCCGTTGGTTCTCCTGATTTTATCTCTTGCAAATCTGAGTAACCAAGTCCTCACGTTCCTTATCATTCATCATCAGATTTTCCTCTTCATGAAGAAAATAAAGATTCACTTTTAATTTTCCGAAACCCCCTTTACAACTTTCCACTAATAACGATGGCATCCGCCGGAGGAGGAGGTGGAGGGTTTATTGGAGGAGGAGGAGGAGAAGCTCTTGTAGGAGGAGCTGGAGGCCAAGGACTTGTCCCCCCTCCCAGAGTGTTTGTGAAAGTTGCAGCAAGATACACTCCCTTGGTATTTCCCGTTCCTCTGCACGACCTTCCCGAAAATTACATAAATTTTTTTCCAAAATTCATTGGGGAAGGGGATCTGATCGTGGCCAAACACATTAATTTCTTTGATCAATTCGTAGACATCCTAGGTATCAAACATGAGGATGTATATTCAAGGCTTCTTGTTCAAACCTTCGAAGGCCAGATCCAAACTTGGTTTCAGAGTCTACCTGCAACATCTATCTTGTCTTATGACGCCTTAGAAGATTCTTTCCTCAGACAATGGGGCGAAAGAAAAGACCACCTATATTATTTAACCGAATTTGCGTCTTTAAGAAAAAAGAATTCAGAAACAGTCATGGAGTTTATTCAAAGATTCAACAAATTGTATAACAAAATCCCAACCAAGGTTAAATTGTCCCAACCCGCGGCCAAAGTAAATTTCGCAGGGGCTTTCTAACCAAATTTTGCACTCCTTTTGCGAGAAAGAAGAGGAGCCACTCTAAACCGAATGCAAGATGATTCTATAGAAATTGAGTCGAATATGATGTCTTATGGTAATCTTAAAGTGAAAATAGAAACAGGAAACCGAGNAAGTAGGTCCGTTAGGGTCTAATAGATCCACAGATGACAGGGTAGACGATATGGCCAGGGTAATTAAAGAACTGTCTAATAAAATATTCAGAATGGAGCTAGAACAGGCCAAAGCTAATTCTTTCCTCAAAAAGGATTTCAAGAGGAACCCCAACCCCCCGAACCAGCAAAGATAGATAAAAAACAAAGATCAAAAAATACAAGCTCCCTTAAAGAGTGAAAATTTTATAGGAGCGAAAGATCTCCAAGATTTTGGAGATTCGGATAATGATGTCACGAACTTCGGCGATGACTGCACACAACCGTATCTGACTAGAGAAGAGTATGAGAAATCTCTAAACACTCAACAACCATCGGTTAAGGACGAAGAAAGTGATCATACTGACCTTTGTGGCTCTCAACAAGAAACCGAAATGATAATGGTCGAGATCCAACCTAAGTACAACTTGAGATCTAAGAGTAAGCCCATCTCAACTACCCAACCTAAGAAAATCCTCCAAAGAGGTCAAACTTATGAGCCTACTTTGGAAGAGACCCTATTACTTAACAGAAAAATGAAAGTAGTAAGCACACAAGAGTCCGAAGTGGGAAAAGTTGAAACCCAAGCACAAGGAACCGAAACAGTAAACAAAATTATTCCTTCAACCAAGACCATGAGTAATAAAGTGGTCCAAACGAATAAGTCGGAAAGGAAGGATTCAGAAGTCTCAACCAAAGAAATAGACAAGGTGAGCAGAGATTTCAGTTTTGAAAACGATATAAATAAAATTAAGATACCAATCCCTCTGGTAGAATTAGCCAAAAACCCCATTTATCGGAAGTAGATTACCAAAGTGATGGGTGTCTCAGAGCTAGAAAGCCATTTTGACATTTTAATCCTGGAAGATGAAAAACCTAACATCACTTTTGGTCCACATTTTGAAGGGGCCAAAGATACTATTGCTCCCTTTTATATCACTTTAAATGTATATGATCAATTGCTACATAATTGCATGTTAGACTCTGGATCCTCCCATAACATTATGCCAAAGATTATTATGGACAAGTTGGGTCTCCAGATCACCAGACCTTACAAAGATATTTATTCTTTTGACTCAAGAAGGGTTAAGTGTATGGGAATGATAAAGGATTTAGTAGTTACCCTGGCACAGGTCCCAGTTAAGAGTATCTTGATGGATGTGGTGATTGCTGATATTCCCCTTAAGTATGGCTTACTGTTGTCTAGGTCATGGGGAGCCAAGATGGGGGGTTCTCTTCAACTAGATATGATGTTCGCCACAATTCCTGTGTTTGGTGGGAAATTTACTTGTTTGTACAGAGAAACGAGGTTAGCATACATAGTAAGCGACCCTCAAAACCCGAACAATTTCCCTATTTACATTGCGGATCAAGATTTAGGAAATTGTATCTTATTTTTTGATGATGGTTTAGATGGTTGTCCAGAAGAAAATAATATAGAGCAGGACGAGTCAGGTCACATGAAAGAAGATCTGTGTAGCACCGGTCTCTGGAAAATGTTTTTTGACGGTGCCTCATCTTGTGAAGGGGCTGGTGCAGGAGTGCTTTTAGTGGCTCCTGAAAGAAAGTTCGTTGTTCCTTTTTCCTACAGACTGCAATGGGATATAGATTATACTAACAACGTATGTGAATACGAAGCGTTGGTCTTAGGATTAGAGGCTGCCAGGAAGCTTAAAATAAATAACTTAGAGGTATACGGAGATGCAATGTTAATAGTCAAACAAATAAATCGGCAGTACCAATCCAAGCATCCCAGATTAAGATCATACAGGAATTGTGCCTGGGATCTGATGGAAAAAAATTTATCGTTCGTAAATGTCCACTTCATCCCACGCGCAGAGAACTTACATGCTGATGCATTAGCTAAATCAACTTCAACCTTCTCTCCTCCCATGACTTTCAAATTGAAGTATCACATAGAAATCAGACACAGACCATCTGTACCGGATAACATCCAGAAATGGCAGGTTTTTGAGGATGATGAGCAAATTAAGAAGTTTCTTGAAGCAATAGATGAGTTTTCCGAAACCCATGCAGATCATGAAAACCAGAATGAAAATATGTGGATCATGCAAGAGGGGGAAGACCCTCAAATCTTTCAAGACAAAATCACAAATCATCACATGCTGGTCCTTAAAAACAACCAGATTCTGAAAGGATTGATTCCTTTGGAAAGACTTTTTGATCAAAATGACATACCTGTGAAATCCGCCTTACAACCCCAACCAGAAGAAGTGGAGGACTGTGATATAGGAACCAAAGAAGAATCTAGGATGGTAAAAATATCCAAATTTCTCCGTCCCGAAATAAAAAGTAAGTATAAATACCTACTCAGACAGTATAAGGATGCTTTCGCCTGGTCTTATGATGAGCTAAGGACATACGACACTTCCGTAATTGATCACAAGATACCTCTAAAGCCTGGGGTCAAACCGTTTAGGCAAAATCTTAGACAGATCAACCCCATTTTGTTACCTGTGATCGAAAAAGAAGTTAAGAAACTTTTAGACGTGAAAATAATAGTACCTCTGAGATATTCAGACTTGGTAGCAAACCTGGTCCCGGTCAGGAAGAAGAATGGGGAAATCAGACTGTGTGTAGATTTCAGAAATCTAAATAAGTCTTCTCTTAAGGACAACTATCTGCTGCCCAAAATGGACCATGTGCTAGAAAAGGTAGTTGAAGCCAACTGAATGTCTATGATTGATGGTTTCTCTGGTTATAATCAAATCGCCATGAATGAACAAGATAGAGAAAAAACCGCTTTCACTACACCATGGGGTATGTTCATGTATGATAAAATGCCTTTTGTTTTGATGAATGCAGGGGCCATGTTCTAGCGCACTATGGACATCGCTTTCATCGGTGAAAGAGATAAGTTCGTACTCATTTATCTTGACGATTTGACAGTTTTCTCTAAAACCGACGAAGAACACTTGATACATCTTAAACAAACATTCGAAAAATGCCGCAGGTTTGGTCTATCTTTAAATCCAAAGAAATCACATTTCTCCATGCGGGAAGGTAATCTTTTGGGTCATATTGTATCTAGGGATGGAATCAGGATTGATCCTAAGAGGATTGAAGTGATAGATACTACAAATATTCCCAGAAATGTAAAAGAGATTCAATCTTTCTTAGGAAGAATAATTTTTTTACAAAGATTTATCCTGAATTTCACTGAGATTGTAAAACTAATCACAGGTATGTTGAAAAAGGACAATGAAGTAAAATGGAAGACCGAGGCCAAATCATCATTCGCACATATTAAGAAGGTCATAAGTAAGGCACCTGTCTTAGTGAGCCCCAACTATCTAAAAGATTTTCTTATTTTCTCATTTGCCTCCAAACACACGATTGTCGTGGTGCTCCTACAAAAGAACGAAGAAGGTTTTGAACAACCAATCGCTTTTTTCAGCAAGAGCCTTAGAGACGTAGAACTGAAGTATGATATAATCGAAAAACAAGCGTACGCCATGGTAAAAACATTAAAGGCATTCAGAACATACATACTACACTCTAAGATAATTGTGTACACGCCTATTAGTTCTGTGAAAGATATTTTGATACAACCAGACAGTGATGGAAAAAGAGGGCGATGGCTTGCAAAAATCCAAGAATTTGATCTGGAAGTCAAACCGACCAAATTGATAAAAGGACAAGGCCTGACCAAACTCTTAGCTGAGTCGAATTTCAGAGCCCTAGGTATCAATTGCCTGCAGGAAGGCGACGAAGACATGAACCTGAATGAGCAAACAGGCCCAAACAAGATTGAAGAGAAGTTCATATCATCAGGCCGGTACAGAGACATAGTATCTTACTTGATAACTCTAAAATGCCCAAATGAGCTATCACCACCAAAATCCAGGACTTTAAAACTTCATGCGGTTAAATATTGTAACGTCGAAAGTCAGCTATATTGGAAAGATCCACTCAATTTCTTGTTAGTCTATTTAGTCGAATCGGAAACTCAGCGGGTTATAGATGAATTTCATGAGGGAGTCTGTTGGGGGCATCACACTGAGAGAGATACAACTTACAAAATTCTAAGGGCTGGGTACTACTAGCCAAAACTTTTCTCGGACGCTAATGCCAAAGTCCGAGCCTGCAACCCTTGTCAACTATTTATAGGTAAACATAAGCTCCCGGCACTGCCTTTAGTTCCAGTAAAAGATGAAGCCCCATTTCAACAATGGGGTCTAGAATTCATAGGCGAGATTAATCCCCATTCCAGTGCTCAACACAAGTGGATCTTAACCATAACATATTATTTTACTAAATGGGTGGAAGCCATTCCAACCAAAAGGGCAACAGACTCAGTGGTAATTGATTTCTTAGAAGACAATATTTTGTCAAGAATTGGTTGCCCCCGAAATATAATTACAGACAATGCCCAAGCCTTTAAATCCATGGCTATGATCAACTTCTGTTAGAAGTATAACATCATTCTTGGCCATTCCACAACATATTACCCCTAGGGAAATAGATTGGCTGAGTCATCTAACAAGAGACTGGTAAATATAATCAAGAAAGTATTAGATGAAAACAAAAGGTCTTAGCATGTGCACTTAAAATACGCATTATGGGTGAATCGCATAAGCACAAAAAGGTCTATCATCATTTCACATTTTCAGATGGTATATGGGATAGATGTTGTGTTACCTATAAACCTAGTGCTTCCAGTGATGAAGTTATGGAAATATCAAAATGAAGAACCCAATCACGTCACCAGGAGGATAAATCAGTTGATTGTGGTTCAACATAATAGGGTCGAAGTGGATGAAAAGTTGCAGAAGTACCAAGATGACATGAAGGAATTATTCGACTGCAGAGCAAAGGACAGAGATTTCCTCCCAGGTGATTTAGTATTAAGGTGGGATGCAAGAAGGGAAGAAGCAGAAAAACATGGTAAATTTGACCACCTCTGGTATGGGCCATTCAGAGTCTCGGCTCTGGAAGGAAAAAATTATTTCCTATTGGAAAATATAGATGGTGAAATCCTCAACGCCCCTGTCAATGG
>JASDQU011377419.1:18729-34145 GCA_032191745.1 Picea mariana | reverse complement strand
CAGGTGATACCCAAGAAATTTTATATTATGCAAAGAAATCGAAACGAAAAGGTAAATATGAGATTTCCTAAAAGACATGTTCTAAAGAACTATTAAAGAAAACCGAGGTAACCTCATTCAAACAACAACATCGTCTTAGATGATAAATAATAGAATTGTTTCTTTGTTTAATCGTCTACCAAAAAATAAGACAAAAAAACCATTCACCCAAAATTAAAAGCATTCGGTCGAAGTAAAGTACCCCCGAAAAAGATCTACAAGAGTCAATTTCGAATTTTTGACCTCTGTATTTTCAGTCCATAGGTCACTACCTGTCACCCTTTTCTATCTTCGGGTTTACCTTTTAAAAAAACTCACCATCTTTCTGTTTCGCATAAGAAGGGATAAGAGTTTTCGTTTCAACCTCGTGAGCTTCAAAGAAGATTGTGGAAAGAAGGCGGGTCTTCACAACTCCTCGATCCCCTGCTAAACGAAGAGACGCTTAAAGTGATCCTAACTTTCCTAGGTTCTTCAACAATATCGGAGGATTAAGGCTTGCTCAAATAGAATTCCCTAAGAAAATTATTTTCCCTTTTTTCCCTGAGAACGAAGGTGTTGTGAAGGTTAAGGGAAGGTTGGTACCGAGTAATCAAAGTAAATTGACAAACCTATAATGAAAAATATTACACAGATATCAACCCTGATACAAACTGATTGCCCCCATCTTCGTGCTCTAAAAAGAAAATTATAAGACAGGTGGTGAAAGGAAATTCAGAAATGATTGCCCCCATCTAGTCCAAGAGACGATGAAAGGAAATTCAGAAATGATTGCCCCCATCTAGTCCAAGAGACGATGAAAGGAAATTCAGAAATGATTGCTCTCATCTCAGCATTTAAATGCACAAATATATTCCGAAGTGGTGAAAGGAAATTCAGTAAAAGGGGCTAGATAACTTCACCGGGGTACTGAACAGGCTCGCTGGTAGTGGAGCAATATCTGAGATATCTATAAGGTTGTTATACTTGAATATCACTCTACTCTAGTAACCAATTCTTTTTAAAACCTGATCCACATCCCCAGTTCAGACGGGGCTTCCTGATTTAAAAACATATAATCTTCTTCTTTTGATGCAAGCTGATAGCCACAAGATCTGTTGGGTCTCCTAGGATTGTTTTGATTGTCTTAAGGAAGACCTGAATTTAGTAACGGGAAAGGGAAAGTCGTGAAAGGGACTATAACTAAGTTTAAAAAGAGTATCCGAGTTTGAAAATTTTTTCAAGGTAAAAAACAAAGTCTCTTTCCCCTTTGGTACCCTGTTCTCAGGAACCTTTTCGCCTGATTGAAACTATTGAGTCCATTTACCCAATATCAACACGTGGTCTACTATTCTTCCCATTTTACAAGAAAACATGATCCCTAGTTGGAGCCTATGTTGGAGTCGCCTTTGTTTTTTCTAGCCCGTCTCAAATTTCATGTCTTAATGCTCGAAATTGAAAGATGGTTTTCGTATTTTCCATCTGTGGTTTCAAAATCTCTGAAGTCTTATCATGCAAGCAACGATAATTATTGTACTCTCGAGGTGAGTTCTACTTTTCGTCAATTTTTTCCCCCTTTGTTCTACCTCGGGATTCCGTATGTTGGATGCTATAGATCACATAGTTCACAAGTCCCGAGCAACGAAACAATGAAATCGCTTTAAAATTTCACCCAGGGCAGTAACGGGAGTAAAATTTTCCTAAATCATGATTAAACGTCATCCGGTTTTTGCGCCTCGGCGTTCACTAAATCCAAAAGTTTATTGTCATAACCCTGATAGACGAAACTGCGAAGTCCTTATTTTAGTAACCCGTGTCAAGGTTAAGGTAAACGATAAGCCATGGTTAAGTTTTGTTGGCAATTCGCCACTCGACATTTTCTCTTTAAAAAGTTACACTGTCTAAGCCCTGACTCGCGAAGTCATGATAAGGATATGAACATAATTAATTAAACACTTAATCTGAGTTTATCTTCCCTTTTAATTAAAACGTATTATTGTGATCTCACGGTTTCGCAGCTCAGCATGAAAACTTCCCTGAAACTTACCTTCGAAGCTCCGAGTCGCGATATGGAGAATATAAATAATTACGCGATTAATTAATCGTCTAATCACAATTATGTTTTTATTAATCAAAATCAAGCATCGCAATTTCGAGGGTTAGAGGTTCAAGGGGTTAAAGAAAAAATTCCCAATACAACGAGTACCGAAAGGTTAATTAACTTTGGTAAAATCGAATTAATTAAGCTAAATCAATATCTCCCGTGTTTTGATGACTTGCACATTTTACGAAGCATTCTTAATCCTTCCTTATGCCAACTGACATTTTGAACCGCCAAAATTTATGGCATTAATTAGAAATAAGGAGAATCGACAAATAAATATCGGGTTTTTATTGCTAAATTTATTTCTAAACATGATTTGACAGATCTGTTCTAAAAAATACCAAGTTTTCGAATATATAGAGATGTTATTCGTTATAACAAATTCATTTCTATATTATGCAGAGAACATTTTCTCAGCGAGCTAACTTATGTATGTATACATATTTTTATCGCAGAAGAGCTAAAGCAGGATCTCTCGTCACGGCCCCGTGAAAAGCATCCAAAGCCAGCGTTGAGGTTCCGGGACAAGGTTCAGAAAACATCGCTGATACTTCACCTCAAAGTGTCGACTCAGTCCCGAACTGGTCATTCATTTCTGATGTTCTGCAGGCCGAATTAGTGGATTATTCCAATGATTCCAGTGACAATGAAAAAGATGACATAACCACCAAATANATTTTTTATGTCTGCATACCGGGACTTTCAGACCTGAACATCTGCAAGCTATGTACAAGTTGCCCACAACTTCCGACCTTACATATGGTGTCGAATTCTTGGAAGAGTTCAAATAGAAGGAATGTGTGCAGTATGACAAGACCATGTCTAGCTTAACAAGAGATTGGGTTTCACACCTTGCGAAGTTCAGGGAAGACATTCATGGTATATATTCAATAGCTTCCTTGGAACCACAGTTCAAGTATGTAGCTATGATGACATGCAGATTATACGGGAGAGAGGACACCTCACATTTATTTCTTCAATGGGTTCCTCTAATACATCGAGTCACTGAAGGTTGTTCTTTCAACTGGGCGAAAATGCTGTATGATAGCTTGACCAGTCGGATTACAGAGTATCAGGCATAGAAAGAGAGCGGAAATATTTCTTCATTTTTTATGTCTGCATACATTATGGACGCCATATGCTTTCTAACACCATTTCCCTTAATGAGCTGGAGTTGGAATCTAGCAGAGACCGAGCCCATCCACATCTATCATTCGAAATTATGGGAAAACAAAGCGACATATTTTGTATATGAAATCTTCAACTAGGTGATGGTACCGCTGCATGTCACTATTTTCGGTCACCTGCCACCCAGGATCTCGGACAGTATAGTGACAAATTTGAGAAGCATAGCTGACTGGTATGTAGAAGCCGAATTCTCATATCTCAGAGTTTTCAAGGCTTCTGTTCCCCCACATGCATTGCCATTATTCATTCCCAAAAACCTGGCTTATCGTGAGGTTGCTAGATAAACAGTAATCGGTGGCATAATCAAGGAGCTTAAGGGATACTCGAAAAAGGTATGGCCACCTTTTCCTGTTCATTTAAATTCATATTCTTTATTAGATTTAGAGCATGCTAAAGCTGAGGCAGCAGCCCTGGAAGACCTAAAATTGGTCCTTATTGAAGTCAAGAAGCATGATCCTCAAATGGTCGTAAGTAATCATTTGGCCAGTTGCGGACTCAAGAGATTTGAGCACGAAAATTCGCCCTCAGATGAAATTTTCCGAGGTGCAAGATCTTATGCCGAGATTTTAGCTCGGATACAAACCTTGGCACCTAAAGAGAGGGCTGATGTTTCGAAGTTCCAAGAACATCGACACAGTTGTCTTCCCCCAGTATTACGAGGTGAGAGTCTGAGTACGACAGAGGTGAAACAAAAAGATTTTTAAGGCTCCAAGGATGCGACTCCCGGTCAAGAAAAACATTAGGACGAGAGAGAGAAAACTAAGAGTCTGAAAGCAAATATAAAGAATCCTGACCTGCCAAAGGAGAAGACTCCAGTTACTACTCTAGGACAATCAGCAAAGCGAATCGAAGATACTATCATATCAGTTACTCCCTTGTAGTCAACTCAGGCAAATATTGACGCAGGGTGGATCTTAAATGAAGAGTTGAGGCCTATAAGGGTGGAAGAGCTCACTCCAATGAGTTCTTCTTTGATAAGAAGAGAAAGACAGTGGTAAAGAGGGAATTCTATCAGAAAGAGGAATCGACAGTCAAGAAATACAAAGTTATGACTTATGGGAAGGACAAGAAGAATGAACAATTCACGATGGAAATAACTGGGACATTAGGAGCATATGCCATGACGAATCAATTTTCAGTCGAGGTTTTGCAAAACCAGCTAAAACGAAAAAACTGCCTCATCAAAACCCTAGAAGCCAAACTAGCCACAGCAACAGAGGCTACCAAAGACCAAGCGAGTGTAGGAATAGAGCAAGGAAGGTTGGCCGATAAAAGTGAGATAGAGCTACTCAAGACTAAGCTCGAGGAAACACAGCTGGTGGCTCGAAATGGTTAGATGCAAGTGGGCCAACAAAAATATTTGATTGAACAAATAGAGGCTAGAGTGGAAATCACCGAAAGTAAAGTGATAAATATCAGGATGTTCCATTCCCAGGCAATGGAGATTCAGAGCAAAGTCTCTGCGGCCCAACGAAATTTACTCGCCAAGGTAGAGGTGATTCAGGACAATTGTTTGTTGGTTAATCAAATTTTGGAGAATTTATCTGCTAGAGAAAGAGAAGTTGGAGCAGCATGGGTCGCCTTTCAAGAGGCTATGATAGCCACAAAAAACAAGGATTCGGGAAGTACTCCCAGGTTTACCATTTCGGAGCAGACCAAAGGAAACATTCTATTAAAAGAATGGGAACACAACATCTCGGAAGGTAAGCTACAACCCAAGAGGGTAACAAAATACTTAGAAGAGGCTTTTAGCTCTATAGATGGTAATCTGCTAGGCATTGATAGTGGAGGTAATGCCGAGGCATTGATTCAAATGAATATGGTAAAAATCTCACTTGATTTAAATGAAAAAGAGGAAAGAGATTCAGCCAAGATCTTCCAAGTGACTATGGTGGACATAGTCCAAATAGACAAATGTATGATTAAACAAAGCGTGCAATTATGCACTATCGACATCATAGACAGACAGATGGAAGACAAGCTGCCACAAATAGCCCGAGATTGTTACTCTTTTGAATCCAATTGTCAAGCACAACCATCAAGGATGATATCTCGGCTGGTTGAAATATGTGTCACCTATACCGAGCATGCACGAGGACAAGCTTCTGGCACCAAGTAAAGACAAAGAAGAAGAAATGGAGAGATTGCTCTCCTCCCTATCATAACTGAAAATTTTGCAACGATTGAGATTCCATCTTATTGTAAAACTGTATAAATACACCATAGAAAGAAAGAAAAGATGTTGGACCTTTTTGTGTCGATTGTAAAAAAGGTTTTACATTTTGAGAGTTAATATAAAGCAAATCTGAAGATTCTCAATTCCATCACGACTGTGTTATGAGTTTGTTTTCTTGTATCTCATATTTTGTTTCATTTCATATTCATAACNNNCTATCAGCAAGTATAAGACCAGTCAACACTTTCAGAATTCTATATATATTTTATGCTTCATCGGGTTACTTCTTTACATTTTTCTTCTTTTGTTTATACGTGAGATTCTCCCTTGATAGGAGCCTTACTCGATAGACAGCTAAATGATTTCTCCCACCTCATACATTTTTATTAAAATATAACCCAGTTATGGGAAAGAGCCTTTGATTTGCATTCATTTTATTCCTGAAACCGTAAACTCTCTTTCATATGACCAAATTGAGACAGCACTCAAACTTCCCCTGAGTTTTTCTTATTTTATTGTTCCTCCATGACTGTCCCTGTACCAACACAGCCCAATATTGAACCCAGATTATCAAATTAGACACACATTTCCTTAAACCTTTTCGATACTATTCTTAAAACAACCACTACGCGGGTTGAGCTCAAACGTTCATGGGAAGCAATTGAACGGGATATAAACATCCAGGAACAGTTGGAATCTAGACAACGCCAACACATAAACCATCCCTAGTTTCCCTTGCCGAAAGTTGATGTTTCTCTTTTCTCTACCCTTTACCCACTTTCGGATGCCTAGACACTGTACTTCTAAGCCTTAAGTACAGACTCTCGAACAACAGAACCAACATAACTCCAGGAAAAATAAAGAAGAATCCCTAGCTACCATCTAGAAAATGAATCAGATAGAAATCCATCAGATAAACAAGTGGATAATAGGCCCTAGTTTGCGGTTACAGATCACATCCTTGGGAGAGAAGAAGATACAAGAAAAATTGCCTCAAGTAGAAAAGAAGTTGTACACTTTTGAGGTAAATGAGACAATTGAACCTTCGAGATTTGTGGTACAGTTGGTGAGAAGATGCATACAGTGTGTCCAATATGAGAAATCCATCACATATGAAAACAGGTAAGGGAATATGCATGTGCTACTCGTACAAGAGATGATTAGAGGCCAAATGTCTGCAGGCTAAAGGAAGGGAAAATAAATGTCTCTACCCGTAAATGAAGAGATAGAGGATAACGCAAATGAAACTCTTCAGTTTTACATATTGTAATATTAAGTATTTTTAATTATGAGAAGTCCAACCATTTTGAGTTGAGACCATTTTGTATAAATACATAGATTAAAGACTTATTTCAGGCTGCTTCTTGCCACATGTAATAGAAAAAACTCTCCTTTTGTGAGTATTAATACAAGTGCAGATAGAGATTCCAACTTTTTTGTTGTTTGAGTTATGTGTTTCTCCTGTATTCCATATCTCTATATTTCTTTATGTTATTCCTTGATAAGTGAGTGGTTGCAATTTAGTACTACTACTACTGTAATCACATTAAATCGTTTATTTGATAAGCAAGCAATTTTTCCTCTGTATTCACTATAAGTAAATACAAGACCTATGAGCTACTTGGATCATTGTTTCTCATATCCTTTCAAGGGTGCATTATTTATTTTCTTCTACTATGAACAAGGTAAGATTCATATTTCATTGATGCCTCATTTTGTTTAACAGTTCTGTAAGTTTCTTCCACGTCATTTGATTTTACAAATTGACTCAGATGATGAAATTCGGCCTCTGTCCTGTTCTGTCATTAATTTCATTGGAGGATTATTTCTTATATAACTAACGGAAGAAAAAACACCTTTAAAAAACATTCCTTTATATTCCTGATTCCTGACATTATTCTTTGAGCCTTAATTTTAATCTCAGGACCAATAGTACCAATGATTTTCGTCTAGATATTCCACCTTATATGCAGATCTACTCAGTTGTAAATGTGGAAAACTTGAAACTTTTTGACCCTCCCATGATCATGGATCAGGATGAGGAAGTTTCAATACCTTCAGTTGATGAGTTTGCTCCTAAGTACTTGGATGAGTTGAAGGAAGATATCATCTTGGACAAAAGGACGAGGACTTCACATAGGGGTGATGTTGATTATCTTAGAGTGGGCTTAAAGGGTGCACATCCAAGCAAGGCAAAGTGGATTGAGAAGGACAAGATGAGGGAACTCTTCCCTCACTTATCTATTAATTGATGAAATATTTTGGTGGTACAAAAATCTCTCATTGGGAAGGTGTGATCCAAAAAGGATCTAGAGAAGACTAAGGATAACTTAGGATTTGCATAAGAAACTCAAGAAGCTCATAATGGCCTCATTAGACAGAAAAAGGAGAAAAAATCAAAGTCCTCAAAACTTAGTGAAATCGGCATCATCGCGAAGAGTGCATCACAATCTTTCTAACATCGTAAACGAATTGTCAAACAGAGTTATATATTAAAAGATATTCGCAGTCAAAGTTTTGGTCAACTTAGCCTAGTCAGCAGAGCTAAGTCAACATCTGTACTACTGATGTCAACACCAGTAAAAATGATGTCATCATTTATACAATATACGTTTCACACGCAGAGGGTGATATGTGTCATTCTGATGTCAGCATGACGTCAACATGGTGGCGTGGAAACACCAGAGGCTGCCACGTGTCACTCATTTTTGGAATTTTTGGATAATTTCGTGGACCAATGAAAAGGTGCCACGTGGCAGACCGGACAACCACTTGGCAGATTGTACAACCACCTGTCAGGTGATGTGGCAGGCTGACGGAGTAGGATGATGTGTCAGTGACTGTGAAAGGAGTGGTGACGTGGGCCAATGAAAGGCCGCCACGTGGCCTAGTCATGGGCTTCCACGTGGCAACATCCAAATGCATAAGGATGCCCAACGTCCAGATTTCTAAAAATTGGTGGGGGGTTGGCACTAACCCCCATTCTGCCAAGTTTGATAGGATTTTTCCAAATCTGGCCGGGATCTAAACCATACCACAAAACTTAACCACATCCGCCAAAGGCTTCGCCATTTTAACCGAATCCGCCAAATTCTCTGCCAAAGCCAAACCACACACACACACACACACACACACACACACACACACACACACATATATATATATATATATATATATAAAGTTTCAACCATATGCCAAAAACAGGAGGCCCACGGGTTCGACCCCGAGATCTATCCTACCACCTCCTCCTTTGCCAAGTATGCCAACCGTTTGGGTTGGGGTGTGACTTGGTAAAGTTCTCCCCCTTATTTACTTAAATGTTACATTTTCGCCAAGTACAGGGGTTAGAACAGGGCATGTCCATACAACAGAGCATGTTTTTCGAGACATATTCCCCTGAATTAATTGCAGGTGCAAGCACGAAAACCGAGGTGAATTTCCTCAAGGGCCTGGAAGTGACAGACTCAGATCGAGGCATGGAGACAGTCATTTTTGGGTAGTTCGAGGCCACAAAATCAGTGGTGCTATTTTTTTTCTAATCTGAGCAAAGCTTCTGGACCTTAACTCCAGAATGAGGTATACTTATGTATTTTACCAAATTCTTTTGCTGAGTTAATAAAAAGGCCTACCCATTTAAGAGCAGGACCTGGAGACGTAGTCCACCAAGGACGAACTCCGTTATCAAGTTTTTTTTGTTCAGATTTGATGCTTATGTCTCTGCATTATTGAGCTTTTCCTTCTTTACGGTGCACTTTAATTTATGCTCATTTAATTTAATTATTATTAAGTCACATCGATGAAAATATCCTGGATCACTCTCCTTGCTGCATGCGAGCATGGTTGGAGCTTTGGATTTGGGTACAATCGACGGGAAAGGAAGTTACAATGTTATTGTGCTAGTAATCAATATGGATAGTATGCGATAGAGGAAATGTGGGATTAAATTGATGGTAGTTTAGGTGGGAGGGAGGACTTTCTTAGAGAGCCTACATCCAGTTTGTTCCTTCAATGTGAATCTCTTATAGTTGGTGATGAGAACATTTGATCCACCTTATTTTGTTGAAGATATTCTCTATTGCAACATGCCTCACATCCAGAAACGAGACAGAGCACACCGATGTACATGCTCTTACAAATGAATTGAGGCCCAACGAGGAAGCCTGATGTCCTTGGCTAGTGACACTTACAACGAACCTGGTACTTTGGTCATTGTCGACAGGAAAGGATCTAAGGAGGCTTCGAAAGATGTCACATTTTGGGGATGCATGGTGGAGTAGTATGAGCAGGGGGAAGAACCAACGAATGAAGTGGTTCAGACGATTCTAGTTTCTCTACCTCAAAATGAAGATCCTTTAAATGTTCAATGCAATGTCCCATATCTCGGAGACCCAACCTCACATCCTTAGATGACAATGGTGGATAGTGGACTCGACGAAGTTATAAGGAATGCCTCACTGACAGAGGACCACCTGCAATTAATTTTTAAGATTTGGGGTGAGTTAGCTGACCAGAAGTTCAGGACAAATATTCTCGATAAGATGGTTCACTTGTTGTTAGATATAAGTTCTAGCCTGCATCAATACTAGCATCCATAGGAGATACCAAACTAGACTGTCGTCATTCCACAATGGCCAATTCCACCTCAACGATGAAAAATGGGCAAATTTGCAAATGATTCGGTTTCTCCTTCTGCTAAGTGATCGATCTTTGCTTTAATGCTGGTCTTTTCTCATAGTTTCAGGTTCAACACTTGTTTTATTGTTTATGTTTTTCACTATGTTTGGAAGTGTGGTACATTTTCAAATTTTTACCCCCTGACGATAACTCTTATTCTTGGATGGTCTTGGGCTGGTTTCCTCTATTGGCGGCCCAAGCACAAGGACACTATGTTTGTACTCTCTTTAGGTCTTAGAAGGTAATACAAAATTCTCACTTACAAAAAAAAACCCATAGTCGAACTCCATACAGACTACAATCAAGCATATAAGGTTTGTAACATAAATACCCAAATTCAAGATCGTTAAATATAGGTCAAATTCAAATATCAAATCACAAAAATTGTTGATTTAAAGCAAGACTGACCCATAGTCAAGCTCCATATATACTGCAATCAAGCATATAAGGTTTGTAACATAAATACCCAAATTCAAGATCGTCAAATATAAGTCAAAGTCAAATGCGTGGTTAGAATCATCACAACCTCAAAAAATGAAAATTGATCTCGAAATAAGTTTGGGTTGGTTGGGTGCAATACAACCCTTGAGTTTTTCCTATTAAACCCCACAATTGTTTCTTTTTAGGTTATTTGGTCTCCTAGAGCTAACACTTTGTACTCCTTCCACCTAGAATGAGTGCATCTAATTCTTCTTTACTCATTCAAATATATCTAAATTATTAACTCTACAACTTTACCTTACTATGTGTAACTACACCATAAATTTCCTCGTCAGCAAAGAGTTCTGCCAAACCAACATATTCTATCTTAGGAATCAATTTCTCATCTAATAAAATATTGTTGGCTTTAATATCCCAATGAATAATCCTCAGTTGAGAATCCTGGTGAAGATAAACAATCCCTCGAGCCACTCCCAGTATGTTGTTGTAACACTTCTGCCAATCAAGTTATTTGCATTTGATTGGATCTGTATCCATACAGGTGATCCATATGTGTGTGCGCAAATACCCATCTAAATCAGGGTCTGATCATATGCACCTCTAGATTTGGGCTGGATGTGCACATGATCAGAACCCCGTTTAAATTGGTATGTGCTAGTTAGAAATCAATTTAAAGAACTGGTACATAGGCATCTCTTCAATATTGGGGCAAATGATCATATGAAATACCTTCACATCTCTTCAATCTTCTCTGATTTGTAAATAGGCATACCAAGAGAGCCAGAAGCAAGCCACAAATAACAACACCTAAAATTGTGGGTATTTTGTTTGAATGCGTAATAGATGACGCTTCCTCAGGGGAGGGTGAATTAAAGAAACTATATATTTGATAACCAACTATGCAACTTGCCAACAAAGTCCGAACTCCTGTATATCCATAATTATTTGTTGTAATATCATTGATTTCTTTTGAAAGACATATTGTGCAGTTGTCAACAGATATATCTCTAGTGCATTGGACTAAATTGTTGGAAAGATGTCTGCATCTGTTCTGGAAGAAGTAAAAGTGAGAACTCGAAGAACTTTCAAGTTTTTCAAGTATTTTATATATTAATATTATAATGGTTTTAATGTGCAAATACTAATAGATCACACTTAACCAACTAAAGTATAGGACTCCAACTTATATATCTATTTTGAAATTAGTTTTCACTGTGTCATTGATAAATTCATTTGCAGTAACTTGGGAGGTCTAAAGTTCTTCAAGGTCTCATTTTTACTACAATATCTCAATGTCAACCTCCATTTCCATATGATTGATATAAAAAGACGAGAAAGTGTGTTGGTGTGTAAGAGAAAATCTAAAGAAAATTAAATATCATTAATTAGTATATTTAGTATAACATATATACTAAATATCATTAAACATATAAGAGAATTGTCAAAACATTGAATTCAATGTAAAAGTTGGCATGTTTCAATTCTTTATGAATATAACAATTTTAATTTCAAAGTCTTTTGATAATTTTGTCCTAGTTTCAATGTATACAGGTCACTTGTATGGTGGAGTGGCCTTGTTTCCATAGTTATAGTATTGTTTAAATTTGTTTCATTTTCTTGTATTGGTGTCATATTATTTTACTCAATCACAAAATTTTGAACCATAACTCAAACACAAAATTTTGAACAATCACAAGTGAAAAACACAAATTTTGTTGAAACATATTCACCATGCACAAGTCTTAGTGTTCCCTTCTATGTTTTAAGAGATATAGTGTAAAGTTTTAGTGGCATACCTCATTCTTAAAGAAGGCCATTCTATTTACATAGTTATGGTGGGAAATTGAATATCACTTATCATATGATCCAATATTGATAGATTCAATAAATTATTTTCTTGATACTTTCAAATGAAATCAATGGTAAACAACAATATGAAGAAAATAATTTAAGAGTATGACGTTTAACAACCCAACAATAATAAACATTTATTTTTACCTGGATGGGGTGTCAAATGTCAATACTGCCTATGACCACGTGCCAGGACAGTTTCTCGACGTGACATCAAGGAGATATCCGACACTTGTGCAAGTGGAGGAGGAAGTGTTGAGAAGTTTGACAGTGGCCTCAAAGGATGGAAAATGAATGGTCCAAATGGTTCTGGTTATGCGACATCATTATGATAATTAATCCGTGAAGAACTTGGCTTAGATTTGGTACACAACATTCAACACTCGGCATGTTGAACCTTGAGGAATCCAAGTGCAGGAGCACTTTGAGACATCATTCAGAAACTAGGGTAGGAATATGTATTTGTTTTATGATTACATCATTCTTGTTGACTATACTCGAATTGTGTCACAACATCAAGGTAATCCTAGATGAAGGCTTTCTTTAGTATGACGATGTAGTTTGGGTGACCCATTCGAATTTGAACCAATGGTTTAGATAGAATTTCAACGAGGTTGAAGCCAATTCTAAATCAAAACAAAGTAGGGAGTTGGTGGGGTTGGTTGGTAGGACTTTTCTATCGAAAACTCAATTGTTTGGTAGGAGACCAATGGGTATTTCTCTCAAGATGGCCAACACATATGGAAATAAAGAGTGATCAAGGAATATGGGGGAAAATGACAATGAAGTGTCCTTGTCCTAGGGGCATGTAGCCAACACAAGGGCGGCCCGCAAGGCATGGGAGGCTAGAAATAGGTTTCGAGAGCTGTGTTTGGAGGATGAAAAGAAGGAAGTGGTGGAGATTGAAGAGGCGGTTTGAGATAAAAGGATTTCCAGTTTAGATAGAGACATTCTCGAGGAGGTGAAGGACTAGGTGGTCAAACCCTTCTATTCAAGGACGAGGGAGATCAAGTATTTCAAGATAGTTGAGACATATTAGATCATCAAGGCCATGACCGAGAAGGCTTTGCACAGGACCAGGAAAGAGCAGGGAGACATTGTGCATGTAATTCATATTCTGGAAGGTAAATTCAAATGCTTTTGTCAATCTCAACATGATACTGCATCGTCCCTCCTTCAAGTAAGCGGCTTCAAGCTTGGTCAGTAGGAGGAGAATCGTGGCATTCCCATTTTATTGGGTTCTAAAAAATGTCCAATTGAGGTGGATGAGGCTGGGTTGGACACACAACCCATGTTTGAGACACTAAAGCAACAACCCCGTAATGATGTACATGTATAACTAGTTCATTGTAGTTGATGTCATCTAGTTTCTATTATTTCTATATTTCTAGCATGGTCGTATATATAGAAATAGATAGTTTGTCTATAGATATAGCTCTATCAAATAGATATAGGGAGTCTATGAAAATAATTTGGATATATAGGGTAATAATGTCTCCTAACATTGTTGATACTAACATGAAGGAATGATTAAATTTGGTTTAGTTAAGAATTTGGTTTTCATTTTGGAAGATTCTCCAGAATTAGTGTAAAGATAAATTCTGGTGTTTTTAATCTAAAAAAAATAATGAAATTTATTTTAAGAACACATTANTATCATTTTTCTCTAAAATTTTGATAACAATTCATTTTGATATTTGAAATAAATTTATTGGCTTTTTTATTTAGTGTAATATATTATATTATGACTAAGACAAGGGCTAGCTGCTTTGCAACTATTACTTTGGTTGAAAATAACTTTACATGTCTCCCCGTTTAAATTTAAATTTGTTATATTGAAGGAATTATAATGCATTACTTCAAACTTGTTTGGTTTGGAAATATAAAATTTCAAACATGTTATTTTTTCTTAAATGCGTCTACTTGCCATAATCATGTAAAACTTAAATAAAGATTTAATGTTTGGTTTAAGTGAATCTTCAAAGTGTTGTTGATATGTGTCATGTTACATAATACAAATAATCCAATTGGATTTCAAATTATAAAGGCATCTAGTTATTTAAAAAATTTTGAAAATTTTATAATTAAAACATGTATTTTCAATGAATATGGTCTATTTGAGATGTTAATAAATATGTTAATGTTATTGTTATTATTTAGTAATATATAAGGAAAAGTGGTAGAATTAATGGTATAGATAGATTTGAATTCCTAAAGAATAAATAGATGTATTCAATAGATCAAGTAGTAGAAGTAGGAAGTGTCAAACTAATCCAAAATTATTTTGATGCCAATTTTTATTTTTTTTGAGGTTGTGACGAAATTTATTATGTATTTGAATTTGACTTATATTTGACCATATTGAATTTGGATATTTGTTCTCATTGATATTGAGATAGGTTATAAGTTAGTCTTTCTCAATCAACAATTTGTATGACATGATAATTATCATGTATTTCAAGTTGTATAAAGGTTGAATTGTGTAACATGATTTGATGATTAATCAAGTGGGAAAAAAACATAGCATACTCTCCACAACATACATTAGTATTATTATAGGTAAAAAATACAATAACACACATGAAAAGAAAGAAGTCATTGATTTTTGTTAAAATAATTTTCTTATCTACACAACAATCATCAATCATATGAGAGAGGGAAAAACAAAATTTTGGTATATGAAGCACATAATGGATCATGAAATTCATTACACCTCAACAAAGATTTTTAGAGTTAAATGGATTTTCAGATTCATATTGGCTAGTTTAGTACATGAGTAATTATTCATTCTTGGTAGTGGCATTATAGCATGGAATTTGAAGAACGTGATTTCTTTCTACAACAAAGGTAGAATATATAGCGATAAACTAATTTGTTTGTTGTCAAGAAGTTTGGGTATAAAGAGATTTGAAAGAGATGCAATGACAATTCAATTCTTCCACTATTATATATTGTAATAACAACAAC
>JASDQU011377418.1:0-10629 GCA_032191745.1 Picea mariana | reverse complement strand
CGAGGAAGGAAAAATCATATTGGAGCCTGAAGCCATCACTGACACAAGAATTCACCAACTGAGGAATAGATCCATTTCAGAGTATCTCATTAAATGGAGGAAACTACCGGTTGAAGATTCCACTTGGGAAGATGAGTCTTTTATACAGAAGCATCCAGAGTTACTCAAGCGTTGCGGACAACACTTATCTCAAGGGGAGGGGCATGTTAAGCCCTAATATTGGCTCATTACCCCTTAATTAGGGCATATTAGATTAATAATGTTATTTTATTTATGTCGAATTTAGGCCATTAGTTGTAATTATACCTCCTAGTCTCTTATATATATACCAAGGAGACATTTTCATTTTGAATCATCTTGTACTTGAACATTTAAGTGGGGTAAAAGGAGGTTTCCCCCTCGAAGAGGCTTATTATATGAAATTCTCTCTTTTTCAAGGCGTTGAGTACTTTTTCTGAGGATTTTCTATGCTATATTGATATTTGGTTCTTAACACTAACCCTAGGCAACGCTTGAGGGGGAATCCTTCAGGCACCATCAATATTATCTCATCCTAAACGCTAAACCTCACCTTGATTTGATATAGTGAACCCATATCCCTCCAAAGGCACCGGATTACCAATCTTCAACCACCAAAAAAAACCCTAAATAATCAAAAATTTCCCATTTCCTTTTTTTCTCTTTTTATTTTATTTTTGCAATC
Source organism: Picea mariana (assembly GCA_032191745.1). Lineage (NCBI taxonomy): Eukaryota > Viridiplantae > Streptophyta > Pinopsida > Pinales > Pinaceae > Picea > Picea mariana. The sequence continues at coordinate 9,926 of JASDQU011377418.1, read as the reverse complement.
TAGGATTTATTCATTTATTATCTCAAATCAAACAAGATTTATTCATTTATTATCTCAAATCCAGATTGTTTGAGCTTCATTGATACATATTTATTAATTTATGCTACCCTGATCTTAATGAATATTTTTATGGTTAGCATATAAGGGTATGTTTTATCTACATAAAAATATCTAACCTTAGTGTGATAAGGTATCTTGAATCAAATTCAAATGTTTATGGGTGCCCTCATATATTTTTGCTTGGAACGTTTGGATTAATTGCATCTTAACCATAGCTATTTTGCATTATTCTTGTAACGTTTTGGGTGATCAATCCAATGACCTCTCAAACGTTGCTAATGTGTCTCTTCTTTACTGTTGTGCAAAGGTTATCGAGTGGTCCAAAACTGCAGAAAATTAATGTTTGTGCAAACCTCATCTTATGCCAACGTTTTGATGTACTCCCTATCCATATTATAACTGCTAACCAAACGATTTAGTAGGGACCTAACGATCCTATCTGAGGGCCTTGCATCATCATTTGTTTGTTGTCCAGAATCTCCATATCTAAAAATGCATAGTTTAAGAGTTTAAGTGTACAAGATCAAGGTCGATGGCATTATTCCTTGACAACGTTTTGAGATCCTTGGATTCCACATCCCTCACAGAGGCAAACCGACCCCAAGGGACCCCCAACTTTATCATTTGAATGCCCAACGCTACCTATCTTATCTGTTGTATGAATCATCCTTTAGGACTATCAAAACCTGCAGTGTTGATACAGTATACTAAGCCAGCTATACAGGAGTTTTGAGCAATATTTAATGATTTTCTGACTTTGCATACCTCAAATAATTTAATCAATGCTCTAAGTGTGTGAACGCCCTGGTCTAAACTGCTAGATGTTATCATTGTTTGTGGAGGTTTGTTCACTGTTTGAAATTGCAGAACTGTCACCTTAAATTGGTTTATTATCGATGATTCAAGACATAAGCATGTGACATGATCTAAGTGTTTATATTATTGTTCTATTCATTACAAATTCTACCAATTTAAATGATCTGAACTCATTGCGTGTCATATTTCTTGGATTATTTCTCGGATAATTCATTGGTTCACGGTGGGTTAAGTTTGTTGTTCCAATAGCACACTTCAGATGATTTTTTTTTATTACCTTCTGTCAACGGAATTCGTCACTGGATATTGTGCTTTGAATGACTCATAAAGGAGAGACATATGCTTGATTTAATCTTTCACGTGAATATATGATTATGGTAACATCAAATTGAGCATATTTTACATTAAGTCTTATACTTTTCAATTTATGTGGTTATGTATAGCTTAATGACGATGAATGGTACAGGGATATGACATGTTGATATTCTTGCATGCAAGATTTTCATTTCCAAGCATTTATTGAGCATTGTTTCCATTGTTACATTCTATTTAAGATTTTTATGAATTGTATTTTCTTGCTTGCCTTGTATTATCCCTTAGAGAAGATAGTCAACCTTGATTCAAACCAAGTCCTTCTTCTCACCTATATGAATACAATGATAGGACTTACTATTGCCCCCCTAGGAAAACCCTCCCTAGGTTATAAACCCTATCCTAGAAGTGTAGAGGCAAGGTCACTGAGGTGACAATGGGTAGTTAGCCTATCCATTGCCCCAAGCTCTCCCTCACAAGGTGAGACCTTCCCTTGGCAGGAGTTTGAGCGGTAACATCATCGCTCCCTCCATGTGAATGTACAAAATTATCCTCTCCATCGGCTACTACATGTACAGTCGTACATCTCTCCCTAACCCTCTCACCACTTGCAATGGGATTCTCCCTGACCATCCTCTTTCTATCCTCTTTCTGCACTCAACCAAGCATATTAGAATTGAAGTTGTATCCCACATTTCTTTAAAGTTTCCAAAAGTCTCTCCCTTCACATGGTTGTATGGATGTACAAATCTCTCTGAAAACATGGTTTCTCGTGGTTGGATTGAGTAGATTGTTGCACCATCATTTGTATTTAATAGTGAAATCATCACTGCAAATTGTGGACTCAAATTTCATATTTAGGTCATGTGCACAAATAATTTGCATGGCTCTACTTTCAAATTAATTTATGTGCTTGATTATGTTGTTGATGCATGATTTATCATTAGGGTAGGGAGTTGGTTTGTTTGTGTGGATTGGTCTCGAGGCTCAAATTCTATGAAAACGCAACAACTACATTAATGTCCTCATCATACTGGTACTGACACATATCTACACACAAAGAATTGATTCATACAGTGCCATATTAAAAATATTTCCAAAAGCTATGACACGGTCATTCAATCCTTTCCTAGTTATCAAGTAAGAGGCTCATTCATTAGCGATTGTAAGTACACAAACTAGAAAACCGTTTTTGAACTATTTAAAATTGTCCAGTGGTGTTGTTTAACTCAACCTGTGAGGATTTTCATTTGGAAAACAAAGGTGTTCTTTTGACAATGATAAATCCCAATCCATGTGGTCATTTGTAGTGCAATATTTTTTGTTGAGTTTGGTTTTCAGTCTACTATACAATGGTGCAGATATGTTTTCACAATTTTACCTTTCTGACCATAAAATTTACATTTTTTTCAAATAGGAAGGCCTCATCCCTGTTTTAGGAACTTTAAAACATCATAATTTACTCATATTAACTCGGTGTCGAGCAATTTTTCTTTTAAGTTGCCTAATTTTTCACACAAATTTGCAGTCATAATTATGTAATTTTCCATACTTCTATCAGTTAATTGTATAACATCATAATGACTTCTTAGGTGGTTATTGTTCCTAAACTAATTGGTTCTAACTTCGCTATTTGGAAACTTAAGATGATTGATGTTCTCAAAGGTAAGAAATCTATGGTGGATTGTTAATGATGACATCAAGAAACCAATGTATGCAAAGGATGTGGCTGTATGGAAATAATATTGTGAACAAGCAAGAGGTCTTAGTGGTCAAACTATATCTGACAACCTATAGGTACACATTGAATCTAAGGATAATCCTATAAGGGTATGGAATATTCTAGCATCAATGTATGATAAAACTTATGTCATTTCTCCATATTATCTAGAAAAGAAAATACATGAACTAGATCCTAAGGATTTTGAGAGGACTGGATAATTTCTTGCTAAACTCAAGAGTTATAATGAGAAACTAAATAATTGTGGTTCTAATTATAACAAGAATGATACAGCACTCAGTATTCTAGTACAAAATAATTTTTCTCCAATCTATGATATGTTCATTCAAACTAGAAATAGAGCAATTGAAATGTCCAAGGGAACTCTCAAATGTAATTATGAAGACTTCTACAAAGGCTTAATTGGTGAACAGGACAAGATACTCTCATCAGGTTAGATTGTTGTTGGGAAGGAACATTTGGCTTGTGTAAAGAATAATACATACAAAGGCCTAAAAATTAGACTAAACCTAATGTTCCTAGTACTTCAAACAAGGTGGGACTAATTATTCTCATGTAGGTGCTTCGCAGAAGAAAGAGTGGAAATCATGTAAGTATTGTGGAAAAAATATTCAAGCTGAAAAAATTGCTTTAAGACACATAACGAGCTTGCTAAATCCAAGAAGAAATCCTCTAAAGAACAACAMRTTGCTCTTACWRCATATTCAGTTCATACAAATAAATCCACTTCTTTTGTGGTTTTGATCTTGGATTTAGGTGCCTCCAATCACATGACTGGTGATGCGTCTTTATTTACCTCTTATGACAAAGAAAAAACATTTGGCTTAGAAAGTTTCAATTAGTGATAATAATCTTTAAGTAGTTGAATCTGGAAATGTTGATGTTCCTAATGGTGTATTGGAAGATGTGTTTCAAGTTGAAGGCATGCCCATCAATTTTCTTTATTTATCTTGCTTTTCAAAAAATATATAAATTTGAAGCTTGGTATGATCGATATGTCTTGAAAGATATTAATAATGGGTTCAAATTGTTTCATTTGGTCCCATTAATCATGATGCTAGTTTGTTTAAGTTTATCGATTTCTCATTATCCAACAAGCAACCTTTTTATTCTTATATTGCACACGTTGTTGAGCAAAGTAAGATATGGTATGAAATATTAGGTCACTTGAACTTTGGTAAAATGAAACTATTGTCTAATATGGTACATGGATTACCTCCAATTTCATCCACTAAGGGTGTTTGTGAAGGTTGTGTCCTCAACAAGCACAACATGGAAAAATTTTGAAAGGATAAAGCTTGGTGTTCCCAAGAACAATTGCAATTGGTTCATAGTGACATGTGTGGTCCTCGTGAGACTCCCTCTTTATCAAGTGCTCTCTACTTCATCACATTCATTGATGATTATAGTAGGAAAATGTGGGTATATTTCTTGAAGCACAAAAGTGAAGCATTTGTTGTATTTCAAGATTTTAAAGCCCTAGTTGAAAAAGAATCTAGAAAATGTATTAAGACTCTTTGCACTGATAATGTGGGGGAGTACACTAAAAATGAATTTTCAGCCTATATCTCAAAGCATGGCATTAAACATCAAAGTATTGTTCCTTACACACCTCAATAGAATGGGGTTGTAGAAAGGAAAAACATAACTTTAGTTGAAATGGCTAGATGTATGCTACGTTTAAACGGTCTCAAAAAAACATTTTGGCTAGAAGCAATTTGTTGTGCAAATTATATTTTAAACAAGGTTCCTACTAAAGAAGTTTTGCAGGTTAGAAAAGTGGAGTAGAAGAAGACAAGATATTAGCAATTTAAAATTATTTGGTTGCAAGTGTTGGGCTCATATTCCTAATGAAAAACAGAAGAAGTTGGAGCCCAATCTCATAAATGCATCTTTGTTGGCTATAGTGAGGATTCTAAAGCATACATGTTATTCAATCCATCTATTCAAGATGTTATCATTCATAAGGATGTACAATTCCATGAAATCTCTACACCACAAGATTATGTAGAACCTAATGTTTCCTTGAATTTACCTAAGTCTTCAATTGATCCTATGTTTGTAAATACTTCTTCCAATGGTGAAGAAGTACTAGTGATCCACATGAATATTTTGAACATTCTAGTGGTGTCCATCCTACTACTAACTCTCTTCCTATTTGGGCACAAAAAACACTTGAATCTGCAAGTTCTGATGTTGGTATTCCATCTAACACTCGTAGGACTATATTAGAATTTGATCTCATGGAAAAAGTGTTAGTAACAAATGATCCTTCCACTTATATAGAGGCTAAAGGAAATCCAGAATGGGATAAAGTAATAGTTATTGAATATGATTCTTTGATTAATAACCATACTTGGGATTTGGTTCCTGTTCCAGTTCCTCTTTGGAAGAATCTTGTTGGATGTCAATGGGTCTATAATTTTTTTTTTACTATAGATGGATAGATTGAAAAACATAAGGCTCGGTTAGTAGCCAAAGGTTTTATACAGAAAGAAAGTATTTGTTATACCAAAACCTTTTCTCTAGTTGTTAAAATGAACACCATAAGAACAATTATTTATCTTGTTGCATATTTTCAATGGGAAATTCACCAAATGGATGTAAAGAGTGCCTTCTTAAATGGCGATCTTCATGAATAAATTTATATGCAACAACAACATGGTATCATCACTTCTAACACTTCAAGTTTGGTATGCAAGTTGAACAAGTCCTTGTATGGTATTAAATAGGCACCTAGGGCTTGGTATGAGAAAATTGATAGTCATTTCTTGAAGAGTGGTTTTAGGTAGTGTCGATTTGATCCAAATATATATGTTCATTTATTTAAAGATGATGTACTCATAGTTGTTCTTTATGTGGATGTTATGATTTTCATAGGCCACAAGATTATTGAAGAAACATCTAAAGCATATTTTGAGGTGACATACTTAGGCCCTTTGCATTAATTTTTTTAGTATTAAGTTATGGCATATGGATGATGGGATATTTCTTTCTCAACCTAGCTATACTTTGAATTTGATTGCTCAGTTTCACATGAGTGATAGTAAGCCTTCACTAACACCATTTCAGTCAAGATTCAAATTGATGGTTGATTGTGAATCACCTCTTGTTGATGCCACAATGTATCAACAATTTGTTGGTAGTTTGATTTATTTGAATCATAACTAGCCTGGTATCTCCTTTGTTGTTAATACGGTTTCAAGGTTCATGTAAAAGGCTCATCAAATTCATTGGAAATCAACTAAATGGATTCTCAAATATCTTCAAGGAACTCTCAATTATCGTGTGCTTCTATTCTCACAAGGCTTATGTTTCACTTCTCAATTGTACTAATTTTGATTAGGTAGGAAATGCTACTGACAAACACTCTACTACGGGATATGTCTTTCAAATTGGTTTAGGTCCAATTTCTTGGTCCAATAAGAAGTTGAGAGCAATTTATCTTTCTTCTTGTGGATAAAAGTACAAGGAAGCTAAGGAAACAACTAAAGAAGCAGTGTGGACCTGACATGTCCTTATTGAGCTTGCACTAGTTCATAATGCACATACTGAGTTGAAATGTGAAAATTAGAGTGTTATTTATCTTGCATATAATCCAACATATCTCTCTAAAACCAAACACATTGACTTTAATGCCTATTACATCCGGGAACTGGTTTCATATAGTGTTTATTAATTTGGAGTATTGCCCCACTCAACAACAAGCTGCTGATATCTTCACCAAGTCCATGATAGAAGTGAATTTTATTCATATTTGGAACTTATTGGGGATGCAAGAAATTGTTATCAAGTGGGAATGTTAATCATAATGACATCTTCCTACAAATGTGTTTCATCCCTCTAGTCAACATTAAGAGGGAATGTAAGAATGTGTTTAATGTATGTCTAATGGTTACATTTACCATTGTATAGCCTGACATTATGATAAGGCATTTTGTATATGTTACCACACAATTTGTAGCTTGGGAAAATCCCAACCCAATCCACAGAAGTGTGACAACTGCGAGATTACCTACCCACTGTCACCTTAGATAGACACTCCCCTCGCTTTAGTGACGATGAAATCACCACAAGGGGAGAATCCTGGTGACCCTAGGGGGATTGAGATGGAAAGTGAGATGATGATCAATGAACACCCCTATAGGTAAATATTGGATAAGGAATAAGGCTTGATAATGAGTCTGGTAGATGGAGATTGGTTGTCAAGCAATATGTACCTGCAAAACAATATTAGCCCTGCTCGGAACAAGACAAATGATAGATATACAAGCCTTAAACCAATGGGGATCAAGAAAGAAAACTTGTTGTCCCAAATTGTAGAAGCATGGAAATATATAGATCAACAATAAAATATAACAATAGCTGCAAATCTAACCATCAAAAATCAAGTACAAAATGCTGGAAATAAAACTAGTAATGACTAGTTGAACTTCCAATGATTTAGCCAAAGACTTTGATGATTTTAAGGGTTGTTTATTATGTGTTATCAACAATTTATTATGATATCCAAGTGGTTGTATAAAACACTTTCTATAGCAACAATATCTACCACAAAAATCAAAAAGTAAACCACCCAAAAATTATCCAATAACAAGTAGAACAATAACCAAGGTTTACAAGTGAATTTCAGTGGTAGATTAGAGAGAAATGAGTGAGGAAAAGATGATTTTGCAGCAGCCCAATGGATGTAGCGTTGATTTGTAATAGCAAAGAGAATCACTTGGCTAAACTAGACACCCTTCGGGAACAAGCAAGCTTATAGCATGAACAATTGATTCCAACTTGAACAATTGCAATATCTCTAAAATTCACACATACCAATACAAAAAATTTATATCTCCAATGCAAATTAGACTAGTTCCAAGTCAATGGGTTAATGGATTTTCTTGTGTAAGAGATAGTTTTGTTACTTCTCTAGGGGTGTAAGCCTTTTTACTCCCTAAAGAAAACAAAACTAGCAATGTAAACCTAGGAGAGTGTAAGCCTTTTTACTCCTCCTAGAAACCTTTGCAAGAAAGCTTATTCAATGAAAAAATGATAGATCTTGGTGGAGGGTGTATGCCTTTATACTCCTCCAAGATTTTACAAAATTAACCTTGAAACCAACAAGAAACAACATAAAAACATGAATTCCTTATCTAGTCCAAGAAATAACAAGATAAACCCTTCTTTACCAAGAATATTCCACCACAATAGAAAGAAAAAAACATCCAAGAGATAGTGCCTAGCTTTACACCACCAAAAGAAAAGTAATAGAATCCAAAAGAAACCAAAAAGAGATAGTGCGCCTTGCCCAAGTAGAGAAAGAATTTCAACCAACAAATATGTAATTCTCAAGTGAGTTATGATCCAAATGAAAAAGGGGTGACCTCTATTTATATGAGGTCACCTAAAACCCTTTTGTACACTTTTTGAAAATTCAACATCAAATTAGAGAGACCGACCTCCCTATTTKTCCTTTTACATCTTAAAATTCAAATTTGCAAAAAGAAAATCCCCTTTTAGGGGTGACATCATGCCCTAAAGGGTGACGTAGGGCCTCTAGGAGAGACATTGAGTCTTTGATGAAGAATGTTGTGCCTCCAAAGGCCATAAATCATGCCACCAAGTTCTCTAGCATGTGCCAAGTGTCTCTCTCTCCATCAAATCATGACTATCACCATCAACCATGAGGAAACCCCATCAAAACCCTAAACCCATGTGAGGTCTAGAGCATAAGGTGTGACATTTTAGGACTTCCAAGGCCATCGTTGGGGTGCAATGAGCTGGGACATGGTCATCTCACAGTGTCCAAGTGCCTCCAAAGGAAACGTTCTTCTTCTCATGTGTCCAGGGAGAGGGGGCGCATCATCCAACCTATGGGCTTCATGCCCCAATGAAGGTCCAAGTGACCTTGTGCCTTCACGATCAAGATTTTACCTATCAAGGACCTGCAAAGACAAACAAGTACGCCCTCCAATGGTCCACAAGTCACAAGTATCATGCCAGGTAATCCATATCTAATAAAAGAACCACCCAAACATGTGCATCAAATCTCCCTTTTTCAAAATAAACAAATGCTAAAAGACATTATACAACTTGCCAAATTTAAATATGGGAGGGGTGTCATAATGCCCTATTAGGTGAACCTATTCCTCAAGTAGGGGATGTTTCCAAGGAGAATCCTTTCTAGGTTATGTAGTGAATGTGAGGTAAATAGGGTTAGACTTCTAGGTATGGAGTTTCATGACATACAAGGGCTCGTATTGTCTCATTTATGGGTGCCTTTGTTGAGGGTTGACCACATCCTTTTCCTCTTTTTCTTTTTAAAGCATATTTTTCCAAGCCCTTTATTATCCATTTATTACCAAGTTGAAGACAATAAGGGGCACTCAAAAAGTAAATGCATAGCCCACATATGTTCTAGCTTGGTTTGCAAGATTTTCCAAGTTGAAGACAATAAAGGGCACTGAAAAGGAAATGCATATATCACAAACACTCTACCTTGGAAAGCAACATTATTTATTTATTTATTTATTCTATGGGTCCCTCACTTTTTTTAGAGAGGCGTTTCATTGCTCTTGGGATCCTAGGGAGAGATTTTATTGCATGATGTTTTTTTTCAGGGCACCTCTGAGCTCCTAGTGGCCCCTTCTTCCCACGAAATGAGGTACATGCCCTTCTTGGGTCAATAAGCCTGAAAACCTAAAATATGGGGAAACAAAGGGGACAAAGTGATGGAAAGTGGAAAGTATGAGCATGAATGGTACGATGACCCTCCAAGGAAAACCCCCGGTAACAACCCTTTCCCTGAGGGTGGCCACTTACTAGGAAACCATGATACTCACCAAGGTGAAATAGGGAAAAAAACATAATTTCCAAGCAAATGTTTTCAAAATCAAGAAAGAATCCTTTGCAACATGTTCAAATACTTCAAATACTCAAATGACACTTACCACGATACTAGACTTGTTACCTCATGAAGAAAGACATGCTATCCTCTGTGGGCCAAGTT
>JASDQU011377417.1:3685-22813 GCA_032191745.1 Picea mariana | reverse complement strand
TGGACCAAAATATGTGCCACTTATCGACTATTAATAGCTTTGAAATTTGAATCAAAGGCAATAAAAGTCTCCGATGAATCCCCAATAACCTTTAGCCTTAAATCCAACCAAAATTCTAATGGGATGTTGGGTAGTTTTATCTAGATATAAATATTTCTCATCACTTCCTCATGGGCGTCAAAAAGGGGGTTCCATGGCTTCATGCAAAGAATATGGCGGTCCTATAACGATCATGCATATAATAGTTTTTTCATATATTCCTTGTAGTGGAATATAAACAATATCCATCCCTTGGATAATAAATAAAAAATGGGGATGTAACACATAACTCTACCCCACTATTCTTCCATCCACAAATTCAAAAAGCGCGCAAAACCTCTCCACCAAATGTTTTTCCTCCAGTTTATTTGTTTGACTTATTTTCAGATCTCTCCCTACAATCAAAGAGACATCGCCCCCACGAGACCAAGCAATCTTCCTTTCTTTTCACCTAGAATTTTCCTTGTCAAGTATTGATCCTCCAAAATGAGTTTACTTCCAATAAATCATGAGCCCCCAATTCCAACCACATGCAAAGAACCAAGGCATTTTTCTCTAGGGGTTGTAGAAAAGTTGGGTACCAAATGAGAAGGGAAAGTTAGATCACATCCTTGCACAAAACCATAGGAGAAACCTTGTCTTGATATTTGTATAGATGATAACTCAAGTTTTGATGAAAACCATTTGGGGGATATGACTGATAGCTAGATACGTCTAGATCCAAAAAAGAATTTTGTAGCAAAATATTGGAATCCATACATCCTTTGTGCGAGATGATGTAGTCATAGTACGATTCAAGCTTTCAATTAACATGTGGGTTTCGAAATATTTCATCGTCACTCAACAAATAATTGGAGTAGCCCACTAACTATAGTGGATCATCCATATATAGTTACATAAAGGATAAGAGAATACCACATGTTACCCTGTCGTAAGCTAGACCCTAAGGCCTAGCCTCTTGAAACCCTAACCAAAGCCTTAGGGTTTTGTAGATCATCAATTCAATTCCATCAAAGAATATTCTCCTTTTTTATTCTCCAAGTATTCATATATATATAGTTCCATGATAAGCTTACAAATATATAATAACAATACTAACACAATCTATAGCAATACCATTGCTAGGAAATTGGTATTGTAAAATTATAATAGTCTATAACATCAATACTTTTTAGTAATCATCAATAACATGCATTCAAATGCATATACATAGAAATAAAACACGCAATAATATTATTGATTTACAAGGCCGAATTGTAATCAAATTCACATGATATAATGGAAGATGATTATTCTCATGGTTGTAGTGTGTATGGGGTTAATGCACCTGATTTATATAATAAAATTAAAACCAACTAATTTATATTCACATTGTTAATAAAACATAAGAAATATTATATTAACCTTTTTAAATAATATTACTATGCAAATATATGTTTAGTGTTACATGAACCATTGAGTTTTTGTTGAATTTGATTGTAAACCATGGTATTGCGCACGTACTCAGTCCCTTTGTCAATTTCCAAATCCTTGTGTCAACTTGTCAATTGTAGATTGACCCACCGGTTGATCTCCCTACCAACTCCTTTGTAAGCCATGATTTTTAAGAAGAATCATGACTTCTTTTACAACCTCCAATACACCAAACTCTCAACAAATATAAATTAAAATTCATTTCAACATTATGATATCGAGTTAGCATTAGGGTTCATACAAAAAAAATTTCATGTAGCCTAACCCTCTGTTGATGTTCATATTGTTCACAATCAAAACAAAAACCTCATGAGGATAAAATATCCCGTTACATTTTTATAGAGGTGCTAATCCTCTGTTATGGTATGAAATATTTATCTTGAATGTTCCGAATTCAATAATTAAAATGGGAAATACTAAACATCAAATCCCAATATTTTTTTATTTTAAAATATAAAGACAAGATGGAAATATGTATTCATAAATAAGAATTCCAATGAAGAGGAACAATAATATTTCACAGATTGAAACAAAATATATACAATATGTTATACATCAATAAAGAAACCATAATATGGAAGCATGACATTCCTCACATCCATCAGAACATAAATAAATTTGGTCACATTCATAAGAAGGAAGTATAATATTCCATAATTAAGAGAAGTTTAAAAGATTATTTCATTCATAACATAAAATATTATGATAGGTCCACTTAAAAAATATCTTGCTCATAAACTCAGAGTTTGAGAAATCATTAATATTGCACCCCAAAATAGTTATCTTCAGAGTTTCAAAAAATAATAATAGTCTCGTTACAATAAAATTAAAAGTTGGTGTTTTCCAAATGGACTGGGATTGAGCTCCCATGGACAATACAAAGAAAGTAAACTAGATTGGACTAGACCTATAAGAAGAAAAATGAAATTATCAGAGATCTATTATGTTCTCTCAACAAATTGAAAATGCACAATTAAATGATTTATGAAAAGGAAGTATGTAGAATAGGAGATTACGAAAGATGATTGTTTACTTATTGTGATGGATTTATATCATGTGTTATCTGCTTAATAAGGTTCTTTCCCTGAAATTTTGTGACCAATTGCAACTTAATCTTCTTGATTTGGTTCTGTTATTTTGGTTAAGGCAGTTTTTAACCAATTTTCAATATAGTCTCTCATGGGTGAAATACGTATTTATTTCTTTACTTTTGTTTAAAATAATGCACTTTCCATATCTATAAAGTCAATTGAAACTTGGGGTAATGTATCTTCAATATGTTCATTGATGCAAGAGCATCTCTGCACATCAGCCAGCCAACCAGCTAGCCACACCGATGAATTCAAATCACACGCTAAGAGAGAGGCATAGCCTCATTTAAATATGAATTCAATGTAATTTAAATGTTTAGGTTGTTGAGCTGGGAAGCCGTGCCTTTGTGCAGGTTGTAGATAAGATCAGCCATTAATGTTTGTATGGATAAGATCTAGATCTGATTCTAGACTAGACAACCCATTCAATGTAATTGAATAGGGTAGGTAGGTTGGAGGGAAGTGCTCGAAGAGCCCCCTCAGGTAAAAGAGATTTTCATATCTCATTTTGTAAGTAGTGGAAAAAGGTAAGATGAGTAGGAGGCTGAGAAGAGCCAGAGAGAGCTAGAGAACACCTTGTAATTATAGGCGTTTGCCATTTTTAATATAAATAGAAGCAGTTTTTCCTGCATGAATTCTGTGTTATGTGAATGTATGTGAGTGTTCTTTTATGATGTAGATGTATACTATAGTTGTGCATTTGCAGGAGTGTTTTTGATTTCAGGCGAAGGTCTTTGAGGCTTCACACCAGGAGGGTGTGACAGAACACTGCGGGTTCTGATATTCGTGTATAGAGGATGCACTTCTTAACACTGTGGGTTCAGACAAAGACATGTTGTGGCACAAGAACTGAAGTCAACAACTCAGAGTAAGACCTCAAGGTTGTTGAACACCTTGGAGGCAAGGCTGTGTATGAGAGACACAGTTGCAGAAAAAATTCTGTTGTGGATTCTATGAAGCTCTGCCAAGTGGGCATTGAGCGAAGGCACAAGGTGCAGTTGGAGAAACTCTGTTGTGAGTTCAGACAGAAGCCAGAATCACTAAGGATTCGGTGAAGCTCTAGCAGGTGGGCATTTAGCCAGTGCAAGGGGTGCACAAAGATAGAACTTTGCTGTGAGTTTAAGAAGAAGAGACAAAATCACTGAGGATTCTGAGAGCTCTGCTAGGCAAGCATTGAGTGGGTTCATAGGTGCACAAGAGGATAGAACTATTGAATTTTCTGTGAGAAGATACTCTTCCAGGAGGGCATTGAGTCAGTGTGCATGTAGGCATAGAAGAGAAGAGAACTCTTTGAGTTCTGTAATTAAGGGAAGAATCCACTGAGGGATCTTCACCAGGTTACTGAACACCCTGAAAACTCAGCCAGAGGTTACTGGAGAAAAAGGAGCCGGGAGGGCATCCAAACATTCTCCATCTATGGGAGAAAGGAACAAGTACGATTTTTTGTGGAGGTTGAAGCTACAGGAAGAGATCAAGAGAGATATCACCTACATGTGTGTGTGAGGACTCTGCAAGGAGTGCAGTAGTCAAAGAATCCTTCAAGGATTCAAAAGAAAGGAAAAGCTCAGGAGGGTGAGTGCTTTCACACCCAGAGTTGGGCTGCAAAGAGTGCAGGAGCTTCAAAATCCTTTGACAGGCTCAAAGTTCCAAAAGCTCAGGAGGGACATCATTTCTACATGCGCAGCGAAGCGCAAGATACAGGAGTTCATAGAGGAGAGCACTAAGGTTGAGGCCTTTAAGGAATTGGAACTTCTCCCAAGGTCGGGAAGAAAGTGTGCAAGCTCAGGAGGGAACTCAGCAGCCGTCGGATCGACAGAGAAAAGAGATCTGGATCATTGATTTCTACGTCTAGGAAGGAGTAGGAGAAGTGCACAGAAGGGGAGATCGTGAGCCATTGGTTCTCTTTCATAAATCCCATCAGCTGTTGGATTGGACAGGAAGTGCATGGGGTTTAACCCTTCTCACTCCAGACAGAAGTCCCGACAGTCATCGGGATATCAACGTTTGTGAAATCAAGATTCTCGAGGTGGAGAAAATCGAGACACTTCAAGCCTCAAAATACCAGGGAGATCTGGGCCGTCCATTAGTGGAGACATGTGGTAGAGATTGAAGCATCGGGAGTTGGGATATCGGCATTCCCATGGACCGGAGATCGTGTAAGTCCACTTTGAAAACCCCAACACAAATCTGAGCCGTCTGTTTGGGGAGACAGGTATCAGAAATCCACAGAGAGTCAGTATATTGGCTATCGAGACATATGAGTTCATGAGGTCGAAAGAATCGGGACATCAAAAGTCTCAAAATCTCAAGAGTTGATCAGGGTCGTCCATTTGGAGAGGACGTGTGGTAGAAATCAGAGTCACCGGGGAAAGTCGTGACAGGAAATCGTTTATCGGCATTTTGGTCATCGAGATATCGGGAATCCTGGTGACAAGAGGTTTGGGTATTTTAGAATCGCGAAGTCCGAAACCCCGACAAGGAGAGAAGTGCCATTGTGGGCTAGCTGTCAGCATACCGGAGAAGTGGGAAGTGTCGTTTAAGGGGCCAGCTGTCAGTGTAGCAGAGAGTCGGGATTTGAGGAATCAGGAATCTCGTGGGCCAATGAATTTTGGCCTTAGAAACCTCGAAGCCCCGATAGGAGTATGACTGTGGTCATATAGGGGGAGGTCGTATGGACCCAAAGGTCTAGCCTAGGGGACTAGCGGAAGCTAACGTCATATCAGGATATCGGGGATTTCGAGGACAAATTGTTTGTGCATTTCGACATTACGATGCTTGAAACCCTGATGGGAGACAAGGCTATGGCCTTGTGAGATAGAGGTCACGTGGACCATGAGCTTAGCTTGGAGGGATAGCAGGAAAAAGAGCTCATCGAGATTTTGAAGCCCAAAACCCCGACGGAAGGAATATAAGGCTGCAGTCTTATGAATTAGCAGTCACATGGACCAGAGCATAGCCAGGACGGCTAACACGTAAAGGGCGCATATCGGTGAAATTTCTCATCGAAGATCGGGGAATCGAGAGTACAGGAACTCTTGACATCAGAAAGGAATAAACCCCAAAACCCAAAATTAAGATTAGGGAAGGAGCGCAGTCATATGCAGAGAGCCGTGTGGATGAAAATAGGACCTGTAGATTGGGTACTCAGCAGAGATTCTGGCAGGGAATGAGAAGAGCTAATTTGGCTCAAAGGAGAACATTGAACGATCCTTGAAGAATGGGAGGTTAGGTGCAGAGACCCTGCAAGGTATGTTGGAGTTGAAGCCCGCTAGCAAGTGGTATCAGAGTAGGAAATTCATATATATATTTCAGGTGAAAGAAGACAGAGTTGTTGAGGACTTTATAAGGATTGTTTTCATATAGGCATCAATCGAGAAGGCAGTCAGGGAGACTGTAGGATGAAGCTGGTAATGCTCGGGATGCAGAGTGACAGCAGGTTTTCTAGGAGAGCAGACAGAGACAACAAGATGGCTACTGAAGGCTATAGATCTGCTGGAAGGAAAAACTTAGAGTTGTGGAGTGAAGAGGACATAGATGAAGAGATCGCTGATATAAGAGCGGAAATGAAAAGGATTGCATTGAAGATGCAGCTGAACGTGAGGATATATGAGCTCGAATTGAAGCTACGGCAGGATAAGAAGTCGAGATGGGTGTATGAATGGCCCATGAGGAAGGCAAAAGAAAAGTGGCCAGTCAAGGAGTTGATGGTCAGAGGGCAGTGGAGGTTGTTAAAAAGATGGTTGAAGTATGCTGAAAACCTCAAGGCCACAGAGGAAGAAATAATTTATGTCTGTGAACCAGAGACTGGGAGAGGTCTTGATGATTTTGAAAATGAATTGGGATCAACTGAGGATCTCAAGCACTACCAGGAGGGCAAAGAAGAAATTCCAGATTGCCAGGTGGGCAATGAGATGAGATCGCTATGGGATCTCAGAGACTATCATGAGGACAGCCAAGGAATTTCACATTGTCAGCTGGGCAATGATATGAGGTCATTGCGAGATCTCAAAGACTATCAGGAGGGCAGTGGAAGCATCTCAGATTGCCAGGTGGGTAGAGATGAAAATTAAAGGCTATTTGAAAGTCTCGTGGACTCGGAGGTGAGTTCAATTTAGTAAGGGTTGCTGATGAAGATGGGATCGGTTGATCTCATAGTCTTCCAGGAGAGCAGCGTAAGAATCCCATATTTCCAGGTGGGTAGGGATGAGGAGATGAGACTATCTCTGGGTCTCATAAACTCAGAGGTGAGTTGGAATCAACCAGAGGAGATGATCGAGCAGATGAGACTGTCTGAGGGTCTCATAAATTCAGAGATGAGTTTGGATCAGCATGTGCAACTGATAGAAGGGAAGGATCTGAGGGATCTTCTGATGATTGGAGGAATTCAGGTACTCCTACCATTTGCCTAGGAGGAGGTGGAAGTCTTTGTTGTAGATGATGTGGCAGCAGTAGAAGAACAGTCAGATGTGACTTTCAGAAAAGAGGAATTGGAGTAGATATTTGAGACTGCCCAAGAAAAAGGAGAAAATGAGCATTCTGAGGAGTATCTCAACGCTTTCAACCAGAAAGCTGAGGAAGCTGCAGCACTAAAGATGACAACAAAAGAAGAAGCAGAAGAGGATGATGAGAATTCTGAGGAATGGCTCAATATTTTCAACCAGGAAGCTGAAAGGACTGCAACTTGGGAGTTTGCAGTAGAAGGAGGAGGAGAAGAGGCAGAAAAAATTTATTTTGCTAATCTGTGGGAACAGGTGGAAGCCTTGGAGAGAAGGGTAAAAGTGCAGAGTGTGCACATCCAACAGGTGAAGTTGGAAGCTGATGAAGAAGGCGTGGGAGATCATGATGATCTGCTCATGTGCCAAAAAAAAATTCAGCTGAGGAGACTACATGAGCAGAGCCAGCCATGTGAGTAGCTGGATGAAGTGATCGAAGAGATCAGAAGGTTGATGTTGAGGTGAACAGAAACTGCCAGCGAGGAGAGGCTGACCAGAAGAGAAGTAGCAACAACAACAGCACAGAAGTAGCAGCAGAATGGAGCAGATGGGAAGCTCTAGATATTTGTTTGGGATCTAGGAGGATTTCCAATAGCTGAGAGGGGAAGCTCATGAGCAGGAGCTCATGATTTTATATCTGAGGAGTTTGATGTAGGAGCATCTCTCCACGTCAGCCAGCCAGCTAGCCAGCCACGCCAGTGAATTCAAATCGCACGCTAAGAGAGAGGCGCAACCTCATTTAAATTTGAATTCAATGTAATTTAAATGATTGAGTTGTTGAGTTGGGAAGCCATGCCTTTGTGCAGGCCGTAGATAAGATCGTTCATTAATGTTTGTATGGATGAGATCTAGATCTGATTCTGGACTAGACAACCCATTCAATGTAATTGAATAGGGTAGGTAGGTTGGAGGGCAGTGCTCGAAGAGCGCCCTCAGGTAAAAGAGACTTTCATATCTCATTTTGTAAGTAGTGGAAGAAGGTAAGATGAGTAGGAGGCTGAGAAGAGCCAGAGAGAGCTCGGGAACACCTTGTAATTATAGGTGTTTTCCATTTTTAATATAAACAGAAGTAGTTTTTCCTGCATGAATTCTGTGTTATGTGAATGTCTGTGAGTGTTATTTTATGTTGTAGATGTATACTGTAGTTGTGCATTTGCAGGAGTGTGTTTGATTTCAGGTGAAGGTATTTGAGGCTTCACACCAGGAGGGTGTGACAGAACACTGCGGGTTTTGATAGCCGTGCACAGGGGATGCACTTATGAACACTGCGGGTTCAGACAAAGACGTGCTGCAGCACAAGAACTAAAGTCAACAACTCAGAGTAAGACCTAAAGGTTGTTGAACACCTTGGAGGCAAGGCTGTGTATGAGAGACAGTTGCAGACAGAATTCTTTTGTGGATTCTGTGAAGCTCTGCCAAGTGGGCATTGAGCACAAGCACAAGATGCAATTGGAAGAACTCTGTTGTGAGTTCAGATAGAAGCCAAAATCACTGAGGATTTGGTGAAGCTCTACCAGGTGGGCACTGAGCCATTGCAAGGGGTACACAAAGATAATACTCTACTATGATTTTAGGAAGAAGAGACAGAATCACTGAGGATTCTGAGAGATCTGCCAGGCGGGCATTGAGTGGGTGCATAGGTGAAGAAGAGGACAGAACTTTTAAACATTCTGTGAGAAGATACACTTCCAGGAGGGCATTGATTCAGTGTGCAGACAGGCATAGAAGAGAATCGAACTCTTTGAGTGTTGTAATTAAGGGAAGAATCCACTGAGGGATCTTCACAAGGTTACTGAACACCCTGAAAGCTCAGCCAGAGGTTGTTGGAGCAAAAGGAGCCAGGAGGGCATCCAAACATTCTCCATCTGTGGGAGAAAGGAACAAGTACGAGTTTTTGTGGAGGTCGAAGCCACATGAAGAGCTCAAGAGAGCTAGCACCTACGTGTGTGTGTGAGGACTCTGCAAGGAGTGCAGTAGTCAAAGAATCCTTCAAGCATTCAGAAGAAAGGAAAATCTCAGGAGGGTGAGTGATTTCATGCCCAGAGTTGGGCTGCAAAGAGTGCAGGAGATTTAGAATCCTTTGATGGGTTCAAAGTTCCAAAAGATCAGGAGGGACAACATTTCTACGCGTGCAGTGAAGCTCAAGATACAGGAGTTCGGAGAGGAGAGGAGAAAGGTTGAGGCCTTTGAGGAATTGGAAGTTCTCCAAAGTTTGGGAAGAAAGTTTGAAATCTCAAGAGGGAGCTCAGAAGCCGTCGAATCGGTGGATAAAAGAGATCTATACCTTTGATTTCTACATCCAGGAAGGAGTNCATGAGTTGTTGGATCTCTTTCAGAAATCCCGTCAGCTGTCGGATTGGACAGGAAGTGTACGGGGTTTAACCCTTCTCACGCCAGGCATAAGTCCCGACAGTCATTAAGATATTGGCATTCATGAAATCAGGATTCTCAAGGTGGAGAAAATTGAGACACTTCAAGTCTCAAAATACCGGGGAGATCTGGGCCGTCCGTTAGTGGAGACACGTGGCAAAGATTGAAGCATCAGGAGTCGGGATATCGACATTCCCATGGATGAAATTTGGGTAAGTCCACTTTGAAAACCCCAACACAATTCTAAGCCATCTGTTTGGGGAGACAGGTATCATAAATCCGCAGAGAGTCGGTATATTGGCTATAGGGACATTGGAGTTCCTGAGGTCGAAAGAATCGGTACATCAAAAGTCTCAAAATCCTGAGAGTTAATCAGGGTCGTCCATTTGAAGAGGACGCATGGCAGAAATTAGAGTCATCAGGGAAAGTCTTGACATGAAGTTGTTTATCGACATTTTGGTCATAGGGATATCGGGAATCCTGGTGACAAGAGGTTTGGGAATTTTGGAATTGTGAAGTTCGAAACCCTGACAAGGAGAGAAGTGCCATTGTGGGCCAGCTGTCATCATACTGGAGAAGTGGGAAGTGTCATATAAGGGGCCAACTATCAACATAGTGGAGAGTCGGGATTTGAGGAATTGAGAATCCTGTGGGCCAATGCATTTTGGCATTAGAAACCCTGAAGCCCCGATAGGAGTATGACTGCGGTCATATAGGGGGAGGTCGTATGGACCCAAAGGTCTAGCCCAGGGGACTAGTGGAAGATGATGTCATATCGGGATATCGAGGATTCTGAGGACAAATTGTTTATGCATTTCGACATTGCGATGCTCAAAACCTCGATGGGAGACAAGGTTGTGGTCTTGTGAGATATAGGTCATGTGGACCATAAGCTTAGCCTAGAGGGCTAGCGGGAAAAAGAGCTCATCGGGATTTTGAAGCCCAAAACCCCGACGGACGGAATATAAGGTTGTGGTCTTATGAATTAGCAGTCACATGGACTAGAGCATAGCCAGGAGGGCTAACGCGTAAAGGGCGCATATCGGTGAAATTGCTCATCGAAGTTCAGGGAATCGAGAGTACAGGAACTATTGACATCAGAAAGGAAGAAACCTCGAAACCTGAAATTAAGATCAGGGAAGGAGCATGGTCATATTCAGAGAGCTGTGTGGATGAAAATAGGACTTGTGGATCAGGTACTCAGCAGAAATTCTAGCAAGGAATGAGAAGAGATAATTCGGCTCAAAGGTGAAATTTGAACGATCCTTGAAGACCGGGAGGTCAGGTGCAGAGACCCTGCAGGGTATGTTGGAGTTGAAGCACGTCATTATTCATTCTGGTTAACATAACTAACTAACCAACTTTCAACTTCCAATTATGAATATTTAGTCAAAATATTGGACCTCTTAGTTGATGTAGTTTTTAATAATTCCACTTTTCCTTCAAATTTATCCTTGGACATAAGTATATAATTTAATATAATTTTTTCCTCTTCAACTTATTCGGTGGCTCCATCCAAATCTCAATCAATCAATTTTAAACATGGATCTCCCCTTTTGACATTTATACTATCATAATCAACCAATATTTATTTTAAACACTTAAATGCTTTTGTCGAACATGCTTTGAGTTACTTTATGCAAACTAATGAAGGAAAGTCCTACTCTTTTATTTTATACTCACTTATGCTTGAATATTTTAGGAATAATATAGAAGCAATCCCTTTATAAAATTCTTCATCATTCTCAAGGTCAGCCTGAAGATATTGTCTCAAATTTTAGATCTTGATCTGAAAGAAAAAAAGTTATTTTCTAATTCCCATGCCTAGAGAATGAGAGACATTATTTTCTTAATATTTTATCCAACATATTTTATGACATCAACAAGTAGGCTCAATGTTCCTCTTAATATTGAGCTAGATTTTGGTGTTCCATATGATCTCTTTCGGGGTTGCATTATAGTAGTTGGGTTGGAAAATATAGGTGGACAATGGAGGGATCAAAGCATTATCCAATTCTTTGATTCTTTCTTTTAAGGTGACATTTTCATTTTCCATTTCATCAATAGACAAATTTAAAGCTTCAGCCATGGCTTCATGAATTTTTACGATTTTAGACATTGGAACACCATTGAGGTCTAGTTCCAAGCTTGCTTTTCCTTGAACTTTCTTATTATTTAAATGAAAATTTTCAAATACTAATTTCTTTAAACCTTTGTCATATAGGAAATTGTGCAAATTTAGGTATTATTCCTTGAATAAAATTGGTTCATGTATAGCTAATTCTATCATGATTTCTCTACTTTATTTAACTCTTTGTTCTTCATTAGTAAATTTGATATCTTCCATATTCAAATTCAGGTCCAAGTCTTCAAGAACAATCTCATCTTCAGGTGCACCCTCATTTCCTCCTTCTCTACTTATTTGTATTTTTATTTTACTGGTCACTAGGATTCTATGATGCCTTTCAAAACTTCCCTTAGGAGGGTTGTGATCTCCTCCATCACTTGAATTTTTCAATGAAGATTTCCTTTGTTCCTATGCCGCTGAATGAGATCTTTGTTTTGGTAGACTATTTTTCTGTGAAACATTAGAAGACAAATTACTCTTTTCATTAAGAATTTTCCCCCATTGTCTATGTTTTTCAATGGTGCTGACAACAATTTCAATATCATATTGTTTCTTCTCAAAAAAAAATACCCTATGGTTTTGGATATTGCCCTCTTCTTCACCAAATAAAAATGTATGAGAAAATGAAATACTATAGCCAACATATATCATATGATTCACAAAAAATTGATTAGGGTAAAAACCTTTGATTTCATCTACTGTATTTAACTTAAATTGATCAAATTGAACTAAAAACTCATCAATATTTACAACATTTCTTAATGTTATCTCCCCAATTCTCCAAGGCAAAGGAATAAATTGCTTTTCTTTTTTTCATTGAAGAAACAGGCCCATAATCTATATTGTTTGCACACTTCTACACCAAATATATTTTCTAACACATAATATGGGAGGTATGAAGGTATTTCTAGAGAACAATAAACTTTTATAATAATGAAGTGTTCCATTGATCCAAAGGTTCCATTCTTATCCATAAATTTTGTTGCTTCTAAAGATAATATCGGTGTACTTGACCGAGAAATGAGCTTTTTGAAGGAGGAAACAACTGCATTGTGCACTTCATAGAAATGGTACATCGCCTTTTGTTTCCACAAGGTTCAGTACCACATCTAAACATGGTCAATTTTAGAATTGACTTGTTTAGATAAATGCAAGCCTTTGAAAACATAACAATAGGTGATGGCGAAGAATAAATATGAGGACATGTAAAATTTCTTATTCTTCTTACAATTTGATAGCTGAAAAGATGTTTCTTCATAGCTAATTTCCATGCAATAAAAAATTTCTTTCTCATGAATTAAAAAATGCAAGATATACAAAGATAGTCGATGAATGGTAGCAGCAGATTCTTGACTAGCTACCCTAGAAAATAATCATTCAATCTCTTTATATGGATTGTTTAAAAAATTAACCTCGATGATTTATAAATATTTCGAAATCACTTCTGGGTCTTATATATATTGTTGCAAGAGCTACCATCCACCATTTGTTTCCTTAAGGAAATATTTAGCTTCGTCACCTTTAAAGGTCATTATTGTCTCTGGTATCCTGATCATTTTCTTGAAAATTGAACATGTCAGAGAAATAGGGGACTCTTCTTATAGCTGAATAATTCTATGGTTCTTACTGAACTTATTTATACACCAAGAAACTAATTCTTTTGAATCAAAAACCTCTAGAAGATGAGCTATTGAAGCAATATTTGATGTCCAAATATAGTTAGGAATTCTGGAGGCGATAATGTAGAATAATACTTGTATTCTCTAGATAACTAAAACTTTTTTTCTTCTTGTCCAAATGTGTTTATTTGTATCTCCACATATGTTATCCTTTCTTCTAGTTTTCATGCTTAATGAAGATGGCAGATTAATGTACATTCCTTTTAGAACATTAATACAAAAGTAAACCTTTTTACCCTATGTTGGTGAAGGCCATTTTGGGGGAAAACATGGTAATTAATGGAGGCATTTAGGAAATGGGACAAAGAAGGAACGCACGCTAGAAAAAAAGGAAAAGTAGCATCAGGAAACCAGGAAAGTCAAGGAAAGGATGAAGGATGTGGATCAATGAGGAAAACAATTGGATTTTGGACCAGCCGTGATTAGGGAGTTAGAAAGAAGACAAATCTAATCCACCTAGGGTTAGTGGGTCAGGGTTTTGGTCATTTTTGTAACGGTTAATTAACCCCTTTTTTGTAACATAAATATGTGTTGGGAGGTAGCAGAAAGGGAGCTAGTGTTACAAAGATATAGAATAATACTGATATGATAGAGAGATTAGAAGAAAGAAAAATATATGCATTGTAATAGACGATAATGTCATAAGATTTGGATCTTAGTATGATCTTGTTAGACTCAATTGTAATGCGCATGGTACTATAACCTTGCCGAAGAATAATAAAAGAGCCACGAAAGACATATATTTTTGGACATAGCCCAGGGGGGTGAAACATGATAAATTTTTGTCTTTGTGTGGAATGGTTGTCTTATTTCTTGTGATTGTTTAGCTATGATGAATGAATGAATCTATAATAGTAAAATGAAACACATAATAGAATGATAGGATAATTACTACAGAGTAAAATATAATGAATGTATTTGATGTATTGATGTAATAGAATAATATATATGATGTATTTTGAGTTACAAAGATTGTCTCCCATCCCCGCAAAAGTCTCCCTTCCAAGATTACAAAAATCTAGGTCATGTAGTCACCCATAAGACATCTCGGGTGAGACTACATTTTGCACTTTGTGTGCAGTGTTTCCTTCTAGTCTCTAGAAGGGATGATGGTTTACAGGATTTTTTTGGAAACCTAAAGTGGAACCCGGGTTAGCATGAGAAACATCCAACAAATGGTTATGTTGTTGGCCAAAACCTAGAAGAACGGATTAGAAGGGACTTGCTGAGAATAAAATCTGAAGAGAATAAAGTATTATAAAGGGATGTCCAGACCATGGAATCTAACTAAACAAGATATTGAGCAATAGTTGATGACAAAATATCTCAATTTTCCACAGAAAGATAGTAGAAACCCTAAGTATACACTGCACCAATATTTGGAGACATACGTATTTACTGATCTTCATGAGACATTTTTCTGTGAATTTTCATATTTGCTGCAGGAATTGATATTGATATTGAAGGACACTCACCCAAATAATCAGATAAGAACAATATAATGGACTACCGAGAATATTATTGATCTACAAAATGTCAACAACAAATTCACACATGCAGTCGACTTCTATCTAGAAATCATTATTGCAGGTTCATTACTGAGTTTGCAGTCGATAATGCAAAAATCATGCACTGTTGCAGAGCACACATTTTTTAAGGGTCCAAGAGGAAGTTATATTAGAACACTCTATACATAAATCAAAAATTTTCTACATGATAAAGGTGTGATGGAAATGGATTCTGACAAGTAAATAACTTTGCGTGCATGGGGATATTGGGGGAAACACTATGGACGATCTAAGATATGGAGAGAGATATAGATAGAGGTAAGAATAAGGAAGTGATGGAACCCATTATGATGGATGAAGAAAAAATCAAGGAAATAATGGAAAAACAGGGAACGGCGAACAACAAAAGATATTGCGAATATAATATTAATAGAAGAAAGAGAGTAGTAGCCAAGAGGGAAGGATTGGAAAGTGATGAATATGAGGTAGAGGATCTCCAAGATACAGAGAATATTAAGGAAATATTGTGTGTCAAATATGATATAAAACCCATAGGTCATGGGTTTGATGTAGAAGAAGGAACTCCATTCCACATTCGAATTAGTGTGGAACCCATGAGCCCATGCATGACTAATACATCAGGAAATAAAGAATGTTTTAGAAAACTAGAAATTATTGGTAGAAGGAGTCTAATAGGTCAAGGGACCAGTTGAAATTCAAGTGGAAGTATGAGTTCAAGTAGCAGTAGTCAGTTATCTGGAAGTATTAGACATTTTACAATGGTAGGAGAAGATCCAACCATTCGGTTACCATAATTTTATGGAGAAGGGTCAAAGGACCCATAGAAACATCTTTTTATGTTTGAAAATATTTGGGAAGAGAAAAAAATTATGGATGAAGACACAAAAGTGGCTCAGGTTGTAATCACATTCAGAAACCATGCACTAGACTGTTTTATGATCCTAGCGGTGAACATTTCACAAGGAGAACCTAAAACCATTACATATGCAAAGAAGTCACTAATCAATGAGTTCCAATGACCAAGTTTAGAAGATTAATATATGAATGATGTGATAGAAATCAAATAGAAGCCAGGAGACTCAGTTTGGGAAATCAATTAGAAGTTCAAGATATTCAAAGGTAAGTTGAAATATCCCATAGCGGACATGCAATATATACAACTATTCATAAAATCATTATTTACCCATTTTAAATATCCATTGATACAAAAAAAGGTTTGAGACTTAGGCCAAGGCTCTGCAAGCAGCCTTTCAATTGGAAGGGAATCAATATAAACATATAGATCCAACTATAGAAGAGATGGGAGAGGATATCAAGAATATGACATTTAAGTTGAGTCAAAACAAAGGCAAGGGAAAGAGGGTATATGTCTGTTGTACCTTATGCATAACATAAGGACACCAAAAAAATGAGTTCTCAACATTTGCATAGTATTTGGGAGAAGGGTTGTCAAATCCCTTACCTATAGGAGGATTATGGTGTGAACTTTGTAAAACACCTTGACATGATCCCTATCATTGACCAATGATGCAAAAATACCAGACAATACCTAAAAGAACATTATGCAATTTATACAAGTCTATAGGACATGAGAATAAGGATTGTAGAACCATGGAACTTATGAAGGAAAGGACCTCATATACTTATAGGATGCAGGAAAAACTAATGACAGGTCCACCTACACAATAGTATAATAATGTGAAATATTTTGCAGTGCCACCTCAATATAATAAGGTACCACAATATAATACACTGTGAACATACAATGAAGGAAACATAGGAGGAAAATGAAGAGGAGGATTTGGAAGAGGCAGAGGACCAATAACATGCCACAATTGCTAGAAACCTCAACATTATGCAAGGAATTATCCACAACCACTAGAAACATGCATGTATTGTCACTCAGTAGATCATACTACAAAATATTGTCCTATAACTCTCACAAAAATGCAAGAAAAAAGGAATCATAATAACCATAATGTTCAATGGATTGGAAAGGAAAATAGAGATGATGGGAAAACAAATTAATATAGTTACTAGAGGTGGAACCAAAAGAGAAGAAAATGAAATACATCATAATCAAAACCAACACCAGTGGGTCAGAAATAATACAACAACTCAACAACATTTTGATGTGTGCAAGGAAAATGAAACATTCAGCAGGCCATAAAATAAATTTTCTAGGAAAATATTGCTTCTACGTCAAATTCACAATGAGTGTATGATGTGCTTGTATATGATATGCCTCATCCATACGATCATACAAGAAAATATCATCCTTCGGAAAAGGTAAGTAATATAAGAAAATTTTTGATATCTTTCTTGAATTTATTGAATGATCAAACATCTATACAAGCATTACAAAGTTTGTTAGAAAAATGAAATCCTGAAGAAGAGATGCAACTAGAGCCAAATATAGTAAATCATGTCCATAGGAAGACAAGAACAAATAGAGAGTTTAGACTAAATGAAAATATTATAGATTTTAACATGGGTGACATCATATTAGATATAGGATATGAGTTAAATGTTCTTCCTAAGAAAACATGGGAATGCATGGGGGAACCTACACTGGGATATTCACCTATTCAATTGAAACTAGAAAACCAACATAGAGTGATATGAATTGGTCAATTGAAATGCATACCAGTGCATTTAGATGGTGTGTGCACTATGACATATTTTGAGGTAATTGATATAGTGGATAATACTACACCTTATCCAACATTGTTAGGACTAGATTGGGCATTTGAAAATCAATCTATCATCAAATTGAAGACCCAGAAAATGATTTTTCAATAAGGAGAAGATAGAGTCATAGCACCATTAGATCCTTTATAAGGTGGAATATATGTTGAACCAACAACAAAAAAATTCATCACAGAAGAGACAAATCGGTTCCGTAGAACTACTGCGTGCAAGGAAGATTACATTAATCCAATAATAGATGGAATTCTTAGATAGAGAAGCATTAGTTATTGTGCTTTAGATTCTGACATAGTACTGGAGAATTGGAAAAAATGATTACATGAGATATCTACCAGAATATGTGCAAAAATGACACGCACACTAAGATGGGTTGGCACAGAGGTAAGAGAACCTCCAATCTTTTATGGTAAAAAATATTTGGAAGAATTCATAAAAAAGTTTGAGTTAGAAGTCCTGGAAAGTCAAAGGTTAATAGTTTTGGACATTTACCTGAAAGGAGAACCTACCTGTTGATGGGGTACTCACAAATAAATATCCATGATTGGTACCAATGAAAAGTACTACTACGCATCTGATTTGGCACAGAACAAGAGAATACACATATGGAGAAATACGATGGAAGATGATGTTGAGTCCTAATATTGGCTCATTACCGATTAATTGGGGCATATTAGATTAGTAATGTTATTTTATTTATGTCGACTTTAGGCCATTAGTTGTAATTATACCTCCTAGTCTCCTATATATACCAAGGAGACATTTTCATTTTGAATCATCTTGTACTTGAACATTTAAGTGGGGTAAAAGGAGGTTGCCCCCTCAAAGATGCTTATTATCTGA
The DNA here is from genome assembly GCA_032191745.1 of Picea mariana. NCBI lineage: Eukaryota > Viridiplantae > Streptophyta > Pinopsida > Pinales > Pinaceae > Picea > Picea mariana. Next base: position 4,462 of record JASDQU011377417.1, on the reverse strand, counting down.
AATTATTTATTTTTCAAGGCGTTGAGTACTTTTTTTGAAGATTTTCTATGCTATATTGATATTTTGTTCTTAACATATGGTATCAGAGCTCAAGGTCTTGGGGTTTCGCTGCTACATCTAAGACACTGTGGAATTTTCGCTATAATTTTTTTCTACAATGTTTCAGAAGGAACGTCTTATAGGAAATTTAGTAGACAGATCAAGGTACATTGGGTTAAAAATTCAGCTCCCGAGGACTTATAATTTCAGATATACAACCTGTACAAGATAGGGTTCCAGAATCATCTTGAAATGAGTCATTGCGGAATTTTCGCTATAAAAAATTTTCTGTAATGTTTCAGACCCTGAAATCCAAAGGAAATTTACAGAAATTAGTAATTTATCTGTGGTAGAAATTTCAACTTCTAGGTCATTTTAAATTTTTAGATACACCTTGTGTAAGATAGGGTATCTGACTAGTCCTATTGACTAGTCTCAAGAAGGTGTTCTAGGTAAAACAATCATAACTTCTTGCTAGAGTATCCAAATTGAGTGGGACTAGTTTCATTGGATCGTGGATAGTCTGTAGTATTTTGGGTGCGAGTTTTATAATTTGATATCAATTACTTTGTGCGGGGCATGCTATACAAGTGAGATCTCATGGAAAGACCAAAAATCAGCAAGTTGTGAGGAAGTTACCATAAATTCCACTCGACACATCCAGTTTTGATCAGACCTATGGCATTACAGAGAAGAAATATCAAAGAAATACCTAAAATAAATTTTCATACCTAGAAG
>JASDQU011377413.1:24263-34749 GCA_032191745.1 Picea mariana | reverse complement strand
TCCAGATGTGCCACGTTCTATTTTTGATAAGACCAGGCACAAGTCTGGAACACATGCTGATGACATTGTTGGTTCAACACAAACAAATCCCATTGATCCACTATCAAACCAATTGCAACAATTGTTGATACAATAGACAATGGCCAACCCAACTCCTAGTTTGGCTTCTCCCCCTGCTCAGACGTCAGATGTACACAACGTGCAATCGATGAACCCAAAGGCCAACCAACAGGTTGAAGGGAAGAAAAAATAGTGAAAGAAGGGTAAGGGGAATAAGAAACCCACCAATAATGTTGGTAGGGGAAACACAGAGAGAAAGAAGTCAAAGTATCAGTGCAACCTCTAGGTGGAAGACCACCTGACTCACCTGTGCCCTCGACTCACAGAGGCCCAAAATTTATTGGCACAACAACAACCTGCAGTTTTAACGAACCCATTTCTTCATGGGAAAAATTTAACTCAACCCTATGCAAATGCGGATGAGGGTAGTCAGGGACCCCCTTCATCATCTAGCAATCCCTCGACCTTGCATATCTATATGTTGAAAGGTGAATCTCACATAGCTACTAGGGAACATGATTACGAAACGCCAAGTACTGCTGAAAAGGGTAAAGAAGCCAAAAACCCATATGTTCCCCTCTAGATCGAGAGAACGATGGGTGAAACAATGAAACGCATCCCTAAAGGGGCGTTCAAGAAGGCTTCACATAATCCAAATGTTAGGGTCGCCCAGAACTACTCTGTGGTGGAGGATTTTTCACAAACCCCTTGTGCTATGTCCGCTTTGGAGGTCCTCCAGAGATGCCCTTCACAGAGAAAGGCTCTACTAGCCACTTTAGGATCCACTGAGACATGTAATACGAGAACTATCACACTGGATAAAACTGATTTGAAGCCTCGTCTCCCATACCACGTCACATTTCAGATAGTAGTGGCTCACCCCACGAAATATTCTACCCGAAATATTTTTTGTATGGTGGTTGATGAGGGCACCTCGACATGCATGATGTCGTTGGCGTGTTGGAAGGACATTGGCCAACCCATTCTGTCTCCTTCACCTACTCTTCTTATGAATTTCAACGGTCTTTCATTCAAACCACATGGAATCATCCCTTCTTTTCCCATGCAGTTAGGAGGAAAGACAGTGTGCGTCGAAGTTGAAGTGGTTGATGCGCTTCTTTACTACAACCTCCTGTTAGGAAGGAGTTCGACATATGCCATGCATGCAGTTGTTTCCACAGTTTTTGGGGTCTTGTTGTTTCCACATGAAGGTCGAATCGTGACCATTGATCAATTGTCTTCTCCAGACCTGACCCTTCATCGGGGGCATCCACTATTCTGATGATTGATAATCCATAGCCCAACATCATTGACATGGGGGTTGGTTTGTTTCCACCTCTCATGGGTACTTTTGATTACCCGCCTCCTTCCGACGATGTCAAAATGATATTGGATGTCCTTGACTAGCCTAAGGCTGAAATGTTTTCAGTGTCGTCATTCTGTATGACTTACTTTAATGATCCGTGGATTCTTACTTCCCCATTAGCCATGATGGAAGGGACATGGCGCCATGGCATGTCCATTCCCTTGTTCGCAGTAGAATTTGCGTACTCTATAGTCCAACAAACTTTCGCTAACCCCAATCCGACTCTCGCACAGAAGTTAGATCCAATTCTCGAGCTTGCTTGGGATCAAGGTTCCCTTGGCACTACTGATTCTTTAGACTTGGTCTTACCATCTGACGAGGTGATTTTAGAGGCATTGACTGGTCTAGACAGACCCTGGGATGATCTCCATCATAGAGCATATTTCCTCCCAGAGTTAGGAATAATAGAGGCAAGAGAATTTGTGTTGACTATGATTGGAGATAGGCCTTATCCTATCAATCCTCTGGCTACGCATGCAGTTTATGCCGAGGGTAATATGGAAACCATCGCTAAAAATATACCTATCAATATCTACAGAACCCTTGGCATCGTGGATAATGTCTTCATTGTAGTTGAGTGTTCCCCAGAGGAGATTCAAATCTATAAATATTTATTTAAATAATTCTGCGACATTTTTGCTTGGTCTTACGTGGAAATGTTAGGCATTGATCTAAGAATCGTCGAACATGAGATTACGACTTACCCTGATGCCAAGCCGGTCCGACAGAATCTTCATCCGGTTAATCCTTGAAAATAAGCAACTATTAAAGCTAAAGTAGAGAAACTACTCAAAGTTGGTTTCATCTACCTCGTCCAATTGACTCAATGGGCGTCGAATCCCATTCCAGTCAATAAAAAACAGGGAACGCTCATGTGTGTATGGACTTCTGTGATTTGAATAAGGCCTTTCCAAAGGATAATTTCCCCACCCCATTCATTGATCAGATCGTCGAAGAATGTGCAGGCTGTGAGGTCTTTTATTTCATGGATGGTTTCTCAGGATACAATCAGATACTGATTAAGCCCGAGGATCAACATAAAACACCTTTTATCTGTCCGTGGGGTACATTTTCTTATCGGAAGATGCCTTTTGGCCTAAAGAATGCCGGAGCCACTTTTCAGCGGGCCATGTCTTTTGCTTTCCATGATCTCAAACACCTAGTCGAGGATTATCTTGATGATTTAGTGTCACAATATCGTAAGAGAGATAACCATCCCACACACCTCCAACTTATCTTTGAGCGATGTCGCTACTATCAGATTCACTTGAATCCAAACAAATGTATTTTTTGTGTGATGTCAAATCATCTTTTAGGTTTCATAGTGTCGACAATAGGGATCATGGTCGATCCTCTAAAGATTGAGGCAATATTTCAATTGCCTCCCCCGTGCACAGTCCCTCAGCTTCAGAGTTTACAGGGAAAAGCCAATTTTCTTCGGCGTTTTATCGCAAACTATGCCGAGATCACTAAAGGTTTTATGTGTTTACTAAATAAGAGAGTTAATTTTCATTGGGATGAAGCTGCTCAGTGATCTTTAGAAGCATTGAAACGTTCCCTCACGTCTTCCCCTCTACTTCGGCCACCCAATTATAATAAAGATTTCTTATTGTATTTGGCCACGGCAGAGTCGACCATCGATATGGTCTTGGTTTAGGAGGATGACTTTATTGAAGAACACATCATTTATTACTTGAGATGAGGCCTGGTTGGACCAGAAATCAGCTACTCACGCGCTAAAAAATTGCATTGGCAGCAGTACATGTTGTCCAACGCTTCTATCACTATATCTTGTTTCACAATACCACCATCATTGTCGTTGTGAATCCGTTCCAATACATGTTGAAACGATGTGTAATTGGTAGAAATATCAGTAGATGGATTTATAGCCCACAAGAATTTAACTTGGATTTTGTATCTGCGAAATCCAAACAGTCGTTGGTCTTTGCAGAACTTATATCAGAACTTTCGGTCGAGTCAGGTGATGTTACGCCTGAAGAATCACCAATTAAAGGAGATTATTTTTTGATTTCATCTTCGGACCCTTGGTATGGAGATATACTAGTCTATATCCAGACTTTGAAGTGCCCCGCCTCTGCTTCTTGTGATGAGCGTCGATGTATATGCCACCAGGGAAAAAATTATCTCATACTCAAAGATACTTTGTATCGTCGAGGTGTAGATTGCATCCTTCGTCGATATCTTACTCATGAAGAAGCATAACTTGTTCTTAACAACTGCCACACTGGAGCATGTGGTGGTCATTTGTCTGGGTTGGCAACAACCCAAAATATTCTACGAGCCGGTTGCTATTTGCCAATGTTAATCAAAGATTGCGTTGAATCGTTCAAGAAGTGCCACCCATGTCAGATCTTCTCACGGAAGATGTGGGCACATCCTTCTCCCATGTTTCCCGTCATCATAGTTGTCCCCTTCACCAAGTGGGGGATTGATTATACTACATGCCACCCCCCTTCATCTAGGGGGCACCATTATATTATTGCAGCAGTAGACAACTTCACCAAGTGGATCGAAGCTATGCCGACGTTCAAAGCCGATGGAGAGACAACAAATCTCTTCTTTTTTAATCAGAGAATAGCAAGGTTCGTCGTCCCGAAGGAGATTCTCACTGACCATGGCATTCACTTTCAGAATAAAATGATGTTTGATTTAACATCAAATCTAGGGTTGAGACAAGAACACTCATCACCTTATTACCCACAAGCGAATGGTCAGGTGGAAGTTGTGAATAAGTTTCTCAAGACCATTCTACAATGAACGATCAATTTGGCCAATTCAAATTGGCATTTGATGTTATACTCGACATTATGGGCATATCGAACGTCTATAAATACTGTTGTTGGTTTCTCACCTTTTAAAGTTGTTTACGGGTTGTAAGTAGTCTTGCCTATAGAATGCCAGATCCCATCTCTTAAATTGACAGTACAGTTATTGCCAGACACTTCACCACTTGAGGAACGCTTATTATATCTCGAGTAGCTCGATGAGAAATGACATGATGCAACCTTGGCTAATGAGGCTCACAAGTAGAAATTCAAGTGTCATTATGATCGGTTCATTCATCCTTGGATTTTCTCCAAAGGAGACCTTGTCTTGGTTTATGACCAAGATAAGGATCCCTTAGGGGCAGCCAAGTTCAAACCCATGTGGTTCAGACCGTTCATCATGAAGGAGGTTTTAAAGAGGGGTTCTTATCGTCTAGTTGAATTTGAAGGGAAAGCTTTAGATGAGCTTAGAAATGGGCTGTATCTCAAGAAGTATTACTCGTAGGTGGGTCTCCTTGGGTGAATTCTTGTATATATGTATAGTTCTTATACATTTTAGTTTTTTTTGTCTTTTTGTTTTATGGATGTGTCATTTTTTATGTCAACTTTTTCACTGTGGCAGATGTCAAGTGAATCAAATGTGTTCGTTGGATTCACAGACGGTGCTAGCCAACACACTTGGAGGCTTTCTTCTATAGCTTGGGTGATCTTCACACCTCAAGGCCAGTTGTTATCTTTTGGAGGTATCTATTTAGGTGATGCCACAAACAATGTCTCCAAATACAGTGTAGTAATAGAGTTACTTTGTGATGTCTTATCACATGGTATCTCATACCTCTAGGTCTACTTAGATGCACAATTGGTTATGTCCCAGTTAAATGGGGTTTACCGCATTTATGATCCTACTCTACATCGACGATTCCTTAGGGTACGTCTCTTAGAACGTTTTTTTTTATTAAATTACATGTATCCATGTTCCTAGGAGATTGAATCAAATGACATATACTCTACCTAATCAAGTATTAGATTGACATATTGCACACATGTAAGAAAAATCGCACACATACACATGTAAATACATTTGTAAATAAATGTAACTCATAAGACAAAAAGATATATATATCTCAAAAGTATTAGAGTACATAGGTGGGTGCAAGCGCCTAAAAAAATAATGAGTCTGGTATATAATGCGGGGATTATGCCCTCAAAAACATACAAAGAGTTCCCTCGGCACAAAAATTGTCGACCCTAATCTAAGCATGGGGCCTATTGGCCTTTCCATAGTGGAATAAAACATTTTCCAAATGTCAAAATAGCTGGACCCAGGTCTGTGGCACCCCAACAACATGAGGCTACATAGATGGAGGGAGATCCTTGATCTCGGCCATGGGCACAGTACGGGTGAGTGTGGTCAAGTTCCACTCTACTCATCTCAAAACTCTCTCAGCCTCTCCGGTTGGAGGTAACCTCGTTGCTGCTCCGACGACTGCTGCTGGTAATGCCTCTAGTCATGGACGACGCCTGTTCTGCATAAAATCAGTTGGACGCATTGGTCTCACATCTGTACATAACATATACAAAGTTTTCAAGTACTCTGGTATACATAAAAATGGTATATATAAAAATAAACTAAAAAATTAAAAACTTTTAAAAGAAAACGTACCTAACTGTCCTCACTCTACTCCGGGAGGTACGGGCATGTTAGGATCCCTGGAGAAATTGATCTCAACATAGGGGTAGTCCTCTATAGCCGGAATCTACCGAGACCACCAGTCAAAAAAAGTATCATCGAAGGCCTTAATGGTCCTCCCTCCCCCTTGTCATGGTAGCAATGTTTCCCATCTGCACACTACTGGGAAGGAGGCCATGTGCCACCATACTATCTCTCGTGGACTAAGACTGGGTACCCTCTCGAAGAAGAAAGAGCATAAAATAGTCACGAACCTGAAGTTCTTGTTTTTTCTCCCACGACACTCTGTGAGTTGTCTTTTCATGCACTCTAGCATGGTTGTGCTCCAATCAAACACTCGTGCATTTAAGCACTGTACTACGCAATGCATATGCACCCGAGAGGCCTGATGTAAAGTCGCGGATCCAGTGATCCGCCCAATAAGTAAAAGTATCACTTTTAGTGATAGGTTGGTGATTTTGTGGATCGGTACCTGGGAACCCACTTTATCTGTTCCAGCCTCGCAGTGTTGTTTAATCAACTCGACAATGTTGTGAGGCCCAAAGGGAAAAGCACAAAGGTTGACTTGTTCCCCTCTCCTCGGGAGGTCAGTCAAAAAATAAATATCTTCAGTTGTTGGAGTCAACGACTATCCCTTGATCATAAATGCCTCTGCATATGGGTGCCAGTAATCCACTAAGTCATTCAACAGCCTGGGTTGTTCCCTCATGAGTGGACACCAGAAGAATTTCCACAACCCGCATTATTTTAATGCGGCGACAACAACAGGGTATTCCTCGACTAGCGTATCAATGTCCTCATGCTCCCTCTCTCTCCAATGGACATACATTCTACAAAATGTCAAGTTCAAAGAGGATTCAAATAATGCATTTTCAATTTTTTTCATATGTTAGAGGGTGTACGTGGGCTTTACTCACTACAGTCGTGTATTTATGCGGGGAGATTATTCCCTTCCTGCGTGCATACATGGGCTATGCTTAGAAAACCCACATGCATACGTGGGTTGTGCTTAGACAACCCACATACACGCAGGACCGACCTTTTTAAAGGTGCACGCCCCCCAAAAAACAAAAATAAATGCAAAAAAGAAAGAATGGAAATGTAGGGGGAGCTAGTTTGTACTTACTTTGTCTAAGCGGAAGTTTGTTTCGTCCAATGAAGCTCCCGGAATCAACTTTTTTCACAAAGGGGTGTTTTTGGTGTTTTGGTCAATTCTCAATTTGCAATGGTGATAATGAGATGCCAGCTTCTATGTATAGACTTTTTTGGCCTTTTTTGTCATTTTTTGACCCCCGTTGTTGTTGTTTCTGGCTTGAAAATCATGTAAAGTGGTTCTTGATTTTCTCATTGGATGTTACGATACTTTTTACTTTTGGTTCAACGAACATTTTGGGAGTTGGCACTAGCAAATTTGGGTCATTTTGTGACATCTATTTTGACACTCTTGTGACATTATGTTGTGGAATTTGAGACGAATATGGACTATTTGAAATGTCATTTTATGTCACATGGAAATTGCGACGAACTTGAATAAACGTCGCAAGAGAGACGCCCCTAGGGAACTTATCATAATTGCGACAAAAAATAAATATCATTGCCAATATGAAAATTTAGGCAAAAATGTTAAACCAACATTTCGTCTCAATTGCGATGACAACTTTCATTGTTTATATAGCAAGAGCGTCATATCAATTCAAGTCATTGTCACACTTGCGAAGACAACTTTTCGTTGTTTACATAGCAAAATTGTCACACCTATTTAAGTTGTCATCTCAAGTGCGACGACAACTTTTCATTGTTTACATAGCAAAACTGTCACAACTATTTAAGTTGTCGTCACACTTGCGACGATAACTTCCGTTGCTTATATAACAAAACCATCACAGATATTTAAGTTGTCGTTTAAAGTGCGATGAAAAATTTCGTTGTTTATATAACAAAACTGTCGCAACTATTTAAGTTGTCGTCACAAGTGCGATGACCAATATTTATTTAAAAATAAAAATAAAAAATTTATTTGATTTAATATTACCATTTTAATATTAATATTAATACAGGATGCAAATCAAGATCTTAATGATCTTATTAGAAGAGTTTATCGGATAATTAAGGTGCAACCGACCAAAGAACAAGTGAATGAGAGATTCCAAGAATATCAAAATAAGATGAAAATTATTTTTTATAGAAGAGTTAAAGAGAGATTTTACTCTTTTAATCCATGAGATTTGGTGCCACATCAATGTTACCAAGGAAGAACATGGTAAATTCGAGGATATTAATGGAATAGGGAATCAAGGAACAATTATGCAACAAGATATTATCAAATATTTAAGGAATCAAAGGAAAGGAAGCTATCAAAGAATGACACTGAAAAGAGCTAAATATGGATGGATGAATAATCATATTGTATGAGAGAATAAATATAAGTAACTCGATTACTTGGTTTCATCACATGCAAAAGATTTAGCCATAAAGCTTTTAGGATAGTTTTTCGAATGGGGGTACTTATGTTATGACCCAATGGGGGGTATATATGGGGTTGAATGTATATGTAATTGGATTGAATGCATATGTAATGGTATTAAATGTATATTAAATAGGGGGCAATCTAATAGAGGGGCCACATGTGCAATGAGTGAGAATATGTATATATAGAGATAAATATAGTCATTATCGGGAAATATTTGAACATATGATTTGGATATATGGATGTACTTGGGTTATTTGGAGGAATTTGTTCCTAACTATAAGGAAGTTGTGCTCCACACTCACATTTGGCGTACACTGTGTATATTGATTGAGCGTGTTATTTTGAGTATTTGGACAATGACTCTTACTTACCCCATGAATTTTCCTTCTAGATATATACTAAGGGCAATTGGTTTACATGGTGTAATCAACAAAAACTGAAATCAATTCTATAATTGTCAAGTTTCTTGTTATTTCAAACAATATTTTTCTTGACAAGCATTATCTTGTTAAAGTGTTTCCATCCTCTTTATTTGGTCATCTTGAAGTCATTGTGCATTTTTATCTAAAAGAAGGTTTCATTTTTAATAAATCTTATTCTGATTATAATATGAATGATCTTTTCTTAATACCCAAGCTTGTATGGAGATGATTTCATTCATTTTGGAGAGTGGTAGTTTATGTTCCTAATATTTCTTTATCCCTAAGACCAATATATGGCATGCCCATTATGTTGTTTCCATGATTTGACTACAATGCACACCAACCACCCAACTTAAACTCACATCAAACCAAGGTTGTGAGACTTGGGATTGACGAAAATTCAAGGAGTTTGGGATATGGAAAAACTTGGCAACTCGGCAAAAATCAGTTCAAAACTCTTCAAATAGAAACAACACCCAGAATACAGAAAATTTTTTGCAGAAAAAATATTAATGACATTTCCATCCTTAAAATCTATAAAACGATAGGTTTTCCATCAATTCATCTCATCAAATATGATAACAAAAAATCTGGCACTTAAAATTAGCCTCAAAAACTTAAACATAAATCAAATAGATTGCATGGGACTATGACATCTTTGCAACAAATTCATTCTAGGTGGTGTTTCAGGTTGTTTGTGCCCCCCCTTTCATACTGTGGTTATAGTGTTTGCACTTGAGCTTCTTGTCATCATTTGATTCAAGTTTGAAGGCATGTTCTCATGCTTGATGAAACCACCTTTTGGACTTAGGAGCCATGGTTAGTCAAGATTCAATACAAATAAGAGAAGAGTATATCACTGTAGGTTGATCCCTGAATTAAAAATGAAGATGAAATCTCCAAAATCAATTTTGTTGAAAATCAGAATACTTTCTTCAAAATCGGGATGCAATTGAAATTGAAGATCTAACATGTATATATATTGGCTCTCCACCTCCTATTCGGTTTCCAGCCCACAAATACAAGTGTTCTCAAGACTTCAACTGAACCCCAAACAAGAATAACACAACCTGCTGAAAAACGTTTCAGTGTTCACAGTCCAACTGAAAACTCAAATCAATGAAGATAAAATGACCAAATGAGTGAAATGCATCTTGTTTTTGGGTTATATGCCTTTAGGGTTTCCTTTGATGTGTTCCTACTCATATTTCTCCCTCCAAAAAACACATTTTGGCCTTTTCTCCAAGTCAATTCCATGTGGGATCCGCCTTTTCTTAATGGGCGTGTTTTGTCAGGTTTCAACAAGTCTAACAAGTTCGAGTCGGGTTCAACATGTTTTGGCAAGTTTCATTTATAGGAAAGTTTCACAACAAGTTTTCACTGGTTATTCATTTCAGCGTTGACCCAACAAACTCACAGACCGTCATCATGTCTCACAACATTGCTTCAAACCAAGGTTGTGAGACTCACACTCAACAAAAATTCAACCAGCTTGGGACTGGGAAAAACTTGATGGCTCAGCAAGACTTGACAAAACTCTAAATTGAAAATTAAAATCAAATTTAATTAAAAAAAACTCTCAAAATACAAGAAATTTTATGCAAAAAAAATAATATGACATTTTCGTCCATAAATCTATAAAACAATAGTTTATCCGTCAATTCATCTCATCAAATATGATAATATAAAATT